>WBZZ01000798.1:35000-39279 GCA_019918135.1 Paulinella micropora
TTATTAAAATTAATATTTTTTGCTTAGATATGTTGCGCGGTGATATATATTTATGCTAGGTTATGGTTATGTAATTGTAAAGGTGTAGTCGTATGTGTGGCGGCCCCCCCCCCTCTCTTTTCTTTTTTCACAGGAAAGAGTAAAAGAGAGAGAGAGAGAGGAGGGAGGGGGGGGAAGTTGGGAGTGGGCGTGGTTGACCATATACGTCGATTGATTCGGATAGTTCTTCTTCAGGTAGTAGACAAAGGAGCAAGCCTAGTGTTCTTCTCCTCTCCCCCCCCCTATCTTTTTTTTTTTTTTTCCCGTGTGTGCATACGTTATATGTACTATGATGTTTGTTGGTGTTTTAGTAGATATGCAGTTAGTGCTTTCTTGAATGGTTTGATTTTTGTTTCATCTGTTATATGTTTTGGGATTGACTTCCATTGATCTGCAAAGATCTTGGTGAGGTATGGGTCTTTGTGGTTAACAAAGAGGCTGCCTTTTGTTGAGTATCGGGTTTTGTATGAGTGTATGATATTGATTGGTGTAAAGGTGTTGTTGTGGAGTGGTCTGTTGAGATGTTTTTTAGGGTAAATGAATGGGTGATTTTCTATGCATACACGGAGGGTGTATAGGTGGGTGATGTCAATCAGTTCGAGTTGATTTAGGATTGGTTTTGTATGTGCGCGGTAATGTGTTTTTGCAATTATTCTGATTATTTTTTATGTATTTTTATGAGTGGTTGTATATATTTCTTTTTGTTGTCATGCGTCCCCAGATGGAGATGTTTTGTATAAGATGTGGGTATATGTGTGTATAATATAGTTGTTTCATTATTTTTATGTTTAGATATTTTTTAAGCATATAGTAATGAGTTGATTGTGGGTTGGAGTTTACGGATTATGTTGTTAATATGTTGGTCATATTTAAGGTTATGTTGTAGTGTTATGTCTAGGAGTTTTGCGTGTTGGCATTGCTCGAGGGTATGGTTGTTTATTGTTATTGTGATATTTTGTTTTGTTTTATGGAAAATTGTGTATGTTGTTTTTGTTGGGTTGGGTACTAGGTTATTAGAGTGGAAGTAGTTTATTAATTTCGTTATTTCTGTTTGTGTTTTTTCTTGTAGGTTTTTAGGATTTTTAGCTGTTATTATGAGTGTGGTGTCGTCTGCATATGTGTATACTGTCCCGTGTTGTATAATATTGATTATGTCATTTATGTAGAGTAGGAAGAAGGTGGTGGAGAGTGTGCTGCCTTGCGGGATGCCATGTGTGATGGTGCGTTTGTGAGACTTGGCATATTGTGTGTGGACTTCTTGAATGCGATTCGAGAAGTAGGATGCAAAGAACTGGACTGTACCTTCGTTGAAATTAAAATTTCGTCGAAGTTTGTCTAGTAGCTTTGAATGCTCTATTGTATCGTATGCTTTCGAGAGGTCTACATAGAGAGCTAGTGCTAGCTCTTCTTTGTCTTTATGTTTTTGTATTTGGTTTATTATGGTTTGGACTGTCATGGTTGTGCTTGAGTTAGGTCGAAATGCGTATTGTGTATGTGATATTATGTTGTGTTTTGTTAGGTGATCCATTATTTGTTTATTTATTATTGTGTCAAATACTTTAGCTATTATAGGTAGTAATGACATCGGTCTGTAGTTGGCTGGCATGCTTGTGTCGCTGGCTTTGTATAGTTCTATTACTTTTGTTGTTTTGAGTGCGTCTGGGTATTTATTTTCATTTATGGCTTTGTTGAAGAGGTTGGTGAGTATAGGTGCGAGGAAGGCGTGCATGTCTTTTATAAGTGTGGTTTTATTTTGTATATTTCCTCTGCTTTATCTCTGTTTATGTTTTTAAGTGTTTTGTTTACAATGTCTTCTGTTGTGTTATGTAGTTTGAAGCTTGGATGTGTTTGTTTGTTTTCTTCCGCTTTCTCTTCTGGTTGTTGTTTATATTTGGTTGTTGGTATGCTGTTGCTTGTTTTTTTGCCTATTGTTATGTAATAATCGTTGAGTGCGTTTGCTATTTCTATGGGGTCTGTGTATGTTTTCTTGTTGTACTGTATTGTGGTTGGCGATGCTCTCGGTGGTTTGTTGTTAGGTACTAAATCTGTGAGTATTCTGTGTTGTTTTTTTGGGTTGTTTTTATTTTCTTCTAGCGTCTTCATAACTTCGTCTTTTTTTTGCTTTGTGTATTATTTTGTCGACTTTGTATCTCTGTGTCCTGTATGCTTGTTTGTTTTCTGTTGTTGCGTTATCTATCCATTTTTTATATAGTAGGTGCTTTTTTCTTATTTGCCTCTTTATTATGGGGCTGCACCAGCTTTTTCTTCTATTGCATTGCTTTGGTTTTCGTTCGAAGTGTTCTATGACTTTTGCTATTGTTGTTTGTATGTCTCTAAACTTTTGGTTTGTGTCGCTGCTTTCTGTGTTGTCCTGTGTGATGTATTCTAGCTGTGTTTTGAGGTTTGCTAGGATTGCGTCTTTATTTTTGTCGTATATGTTTTTGGTGAGTCTGGGTGTGTTGTCTGTGTTTGGTTTTCTTGTGTGGGTGTGTATTATTGCGTATATGGGGTGGTGGTCCGATATGCATGGGCTTATGATGTTTGATTCTATGTTTGCATTTATATTGGTGATTATCATGTCTATGAGTGTATGGGATGTTGTGTGGACCATGTCGTGTCTTGTTGCTTTTGTTATTGTTGTGTAGAGGTTGTTGTGTACCATTAGGTTTTGAAAGTCTGTGTGTGGTTTATGTATGTTGTCTAGTAGGTTGTAGTTGAGGTCACCTACTACTGTTATTGTGCTTGTAGGCGTTTTGTGTAGTATGCTGTTTATGTTATTTTGTAGTTCATGTATGAATTGTTTGTCTATGAGTGGGCGTCTATACATACATATTATTGTGTGTATTGGTTTGTTTTTAAGTTTATTGTTATATATTCTTAGTGTTAGTGGAGTTTTGCATGAGTCCGATATAGTTTGTTTATCGTCTATTGTAATGTCCATTTTGCTTTTATAGTATATTGAGATGTCGATGTGATGTTTGGCTGTGTATGTAGGGATAGGGAATGCATTGTTACTGGTTGGTTGGGTTATGTAGTTATCTGTGAGTATGATGATGTCTGGTTGGAAGGGTAGGAGTTGTAGGTGTGTGATTAGGTCTTGATGATGTGCTTTGAGAGAGTGGATGTTGGTGTGATATATTGTGAGTGTATTGTTGTGTGTGTTGTTGTTTTTATTGTTATTATTATTATTATTCTTATTATTATTGTTGTTTTTTATGTTTTTATTATATGTTTTATTTTTGTTATTTTTAGAGGTGAGCGATAGGTATGGTGTGAAGGATTGTGGGAGGAGATTTGGGTGGGTGACATGCTCTGGGGGTTTTTGTTGAGGGGTCATTTAGGTGCTCATGGAGGTGTTGTTGTGCTGCTTGTTTGGTTTGTTGAGTATATATGATTCTTTGATTATGTTAATATCTTCTTCTGTCTTAATCACTAGCCTATGCTCCTTTGTCTGCTGCTTGAAGATGACCTCACCGTCTCTTGTCCAGACGTAGATGGTCTCGCCAGTGGCCTCAACGAGTTCCTTCTTGAGCTTGATCGCCTGTTTCAGAAGCATGAGAGTGTTTGGTGGGAGGCTTTCATTGATGTATATTTTGAATGTTTGGCCTGCAAGATGTGTGTCTGTCCAGTTTACTGTGTCGTGGGTGAGGGGCAGGAGTGGGTCGTGCTTTTTTGAAGTGCGTTTTGAGGTTGTTTGAGCTAAAACGTACTATGATAGCTGGTGGTTGTTTGGGTTCCTCTCTCTCTCTCTCTCTCTCTCTCTCTCTCTCTCTCTCTCTCTCTTCTTCTTCTTCTTCTTCTTCTTCGCTTTTATTGAGAGAACAATTTTTTTGCAATTGGACTCAGGGAACGTCCACGTGAAAAGTATAGCTAGTAAGTTATACCTTTATCAAAGGTGGAAACCTAGTTATTCAGTTGAGTGTATTAAGGAAGATATTAATATTAAAATTAGTATTCAGCGGCTCAGTATTAATTTTGTATTATAGTTATTAAAATTAATATTTTTGCTTAGATATATTGCGCGGTGATATATATTATTATGTTATGTTATGGGTATATGTAATTGTAAAGCTGTATACGTAGTCGTATAACGTATGTGTGGCGCCCCCCCCCCTTCTCTTTTCTTTTTTTTTCATGAAAAAAATGAAAGAGAGAGGGGGGGAAGTTGGGAGTGGGCGTGGTTGACCATATACGTCGACTGATTCGGAGAGTTCTTCTTCAGGTAGCAGACAAAGGAGCA
>WBZZ01000799.1:17500-20000 GCA_019918135.1 Paulinella micropora
TTTTCGTTGAACATACCGGTCCGTCTGGAAGTGTTGGAACTGCCCTTGCGGGGGTGTCATTGGAGCCTATCGTCAATTCTTCGTACTCCCCTCACGGGTGAGACGATGGAGGCGCATGTGCAGATTTGCATCAGCCATTGACAGAGAAGCACTATTATCATTATTATTATTATTATTATTATTATTATTATTATTATTATTTTGGACACCGTGATGGCCCAGTGGTCAAGTTCTACCATCTGGGCCCTGTCGCCAGTTCGATTCCCGTCGGTGCCACCAGTATTTTCATTGAACATACCGATCCGTCTGGACCAGTATTTTCATTGAACATACCGGCCCGTCTGGAAGTGTTGGAACTGCCCTTGCGGGGGTGTCATTAGAGCTTATCGTCAATTCTTCGTACTCCCCTCACGGGTGAGACGATGGAGGCGCATGTGCAGAAATGCATCAGCCATTGACAGAGAAGCACTATTATTATTATTATTATTATTATTATTATTATTATTATTATTATTATTATTATTATTATTATTATCTTGATTATTATCTTGATTATTATCTTTATAATAATAATAATAATAATAATATTATTATTATTATTATTATTATTATTATTATTATTATTATTATTATTATTATTATTATTATTATTATTATTATTATTATCCCTGAAAGGTGTTGGTCAAGGGGGGGTTTGGGAGGAGGGGAAAAATGAAAATTGTGTACGCCCCACCCCCACCCCCCATTTCCGCACCACTATCCCTATAAATCATGGTTTGTGGGAACCAGGAGGAATTGGGAGCTCATATTGGCAGGGTAGCTAGCCCCAGACTCGATCTTGATGCTGATATGATTTTTTTGGAATTCGCGCAAATATTTGCGTTAGGGCAGTGTCCTGAATGCCAAATTTCCTTGTTTTTTGGCCTATTTTTGATCCCCCCCATCCCTATAAATCATGGTTTGTGGGAACGAAAAAAAGTTAAAAGCTCATATTGGCAGGGTAGCTAGCCCCAGACTCGATCTTGATGCTGGTTTAATTTTTTTGGAATTCACGCGCCCCCATCGGAATAAATCATGGTTTGTGGGAACCAGGAGGAGTTGGGAACTCATATTGGCAGGGTGGTTAGCCCCTGACTCGATCTTGATGCTGGTATAATTTTTTTTGGAATTCACGCAAATGTTTGCGTCAGGGGAGTGTCCTGAATGCAAAATTTCCTTGTTTTTTGGCAGTACTTGCCAGTGCCTCCGGCAATTGAACGTACCTGTCGACGGGGCAGGGGGGGTCCGGGGGCCCTCCCCCCGGGAACCCCAGCCCTGTGATTGCACGTACCCGTTCTGGTCGCGGGTGGCACCCACACCTGAAAATTGAGGTTTTTTGCCACCAGGCGCCCTTTGCGGCACCTCCGGCAATTCAACGTACCCTGTCGAAGGGAAAGGGGGGGTCCGGGGGAGCCCTGCGATTGTACGTACCCGTTCTGGTCGCGGGTGGCACCCACACCTGAAAATTGAGGTTTTTTTGCCACCAGGCGCCCTTTGCGGCACCTCCGGCAATGCAACGTACCCTGTCGAAGGGAAAGGGGGGGGGGGGGGGGGGGGGGGGGGGCCGGGGGGCCCTCCAAAAAGTGATGAGAAGTGGGGCTGGCGGGGTTTGGTGCGCGAAGCGCACCGATAAACCAACCTTTCAGGTGTTGGCGCAGCCCCTAGTTATTATTATTATTATTATTATTATTATTATTATTATCATTATTGTTATTATTATTATTATTATTATTATTAATAATGGAGGCACATGTCCAGGATCTGGATCTGATGCTATAGTCTGAGGAAGCCTATTATTATTATTATTATTATTATTATTATTATGGACACCGTGATAGCCCAGTGGTCAAGTTCTACCATCTGGGCCCTGTCGCCAGTTCGATTCCAGTCGGTGCCACCAGTATTTTCATTGAACATACCGGTCCGTCTGGAAGTGTTGGAACTGCCCTTGCGGGGGTCATTAGAGCCTATCGTCAATTCTTCGTACTCCCCTCACGGGTGAGACGATGGAGGCGCATGTGCAGATTTGCATCAGCCATTGACAGAGAAGCACTATTATTATTATTATTATTATTATTATTATTATTATTATTATTATACCCGATGAAAAAACCTAGTCACACTTGCTAAACAGAGTTCCAGCCCAATGGCCTCAAGGCGTTAAACTGTGACGCCAACTCATAATTCTTTGGTGGTAGATGCTGGGGAGGAGAGTCGTTGCGCGCGTAAAAGATCTTAAACTCCGCATATGCTGGTTGATAGCCCAGGACCCAGCAGACACCAGATTGTTATGGGTTTCGAGGCAGCTCTAGCAACCGCGCTTGGTGTATGCACTTGCACATTCGGTGACGTCTTGCAAGAGGTTGCTGGGACTGCGGAATAACCTCGGCTTAGTGCAGTCTTGCCCTCAGGAGTTCCATCGGTGGCCCCGATCATCAGGCAAGAGACTGACACGGGGGGG
>WBZZ01000799.1:75000-92500 GCA_019918135.1 Paulinella micropora
AATCAATATGCAAAGAAGGAGAGGAGAGCAGAGCAAAAGAAAGCAAGAAGGTTTGTAAATATCTGAAGTTAGAAAAGTTTTGCTGAGTTTCTGAGACTGAGAGAGGTGAGACAAATCGATTAGGTACATACATACCTTACATACATACAAGCATACATACATACACACTTACATACCAATTGATTTCATACCTACCTACATATCTACATGTACGCATACATACCTACATATGTACACACAGACAAACAAAAAATCTAATTCAATCTTTTGAAGCCTTCTCTCACTACACACATATTTACTATATACATAGGCTACATAAACATTTGCAACAATGCCAGCTCACCTAAACAACCTCATATTCTGTTCTGTCTATCTGTGTCTTTCGATTTGTTGGTTGTGTTGTGTATACAGTTTTTGAAACATTTGTTTCAATCAACTCATGTTATGGTTGCACATGCATTTAAACATAACTCTATATGTGTGTTCCACTGTGAGTTTGGATACAACACCAAGCCGGGATAAATACACAACGAACTCTTAGTAAAAGTCTCTATGGCTGCAAAAAGCCCTAACTCCTGAGAGTAGGTGAAATACCAGTAAATAGCTGAGAGGTCACTTCGTTTATTTACGTAGGTTTCTACTTGTTTGCAGACTTGGTTGCAACGTACGATCGTAGGTGAGCGTAGATTGTGAGTTGGTTTCGTATGTCACTTGAAGTTGAATAAGTTGTAGGCTAAGCACGTGAAGGAGGGCTTCAAGTACAAGTTATTTCTTCAAGTAAAAAGTCCTGAACTTTCATTTGGGAAAGTCTTTCGGAGCCAAATGGCTGTGCACGCAGTGCACGGCAATTATAATTTTTATGTTCTCTTGACTGTGTTCCCCAAAACTCACCGTAAATTCATATATTGTGATTTTCGGGAAATCGTGGAAAAAAGACAATGGAGAAGGGGAAAATGGTAATTGCTGATTTTCGGGAAATCGTGGAAAAAAGGTAATGGAGAAGGGGAAAATGGTAATTGCTGTAAAAACTTTCATTAAATCGTTTGAAGTCATTCCTGGACGAAATCGAAAGCTAGTTAGTGAAGTCGAAACGTCGTGCAGAGGAGAATCTAACGGGCCGGTCAAAAACAGTAAAATGTCAACGGTAGTGGTTTTGGCCGGTCGTTAAAGTGCTTTGTCTGATACCACACCAAAATCACAAAGAAAAATA
This sequence comes from Paulinella micropora, assembly GCA_019918135.1. Classification (NCBI taxonomy): domain Eukaryota; phylum Cercozoa; class Imbricatea; order Euglyphida; family Paulinellidae; genus Paulinella; species Paulinella micropora. Next base: position 76,211 of record WBZZ01000799.1, read on the forward strand.
CAGAGAATACACAGTTTTTGGAAGGAATAATATGTACAATTACACCTAAATTACATGTTTTACGAAATTCATGCAATCTTTATGTATGTTATGTATGTACACTCTTTGTGTGTTAAAATGCTTTGAAGCTGGCTCTAGGTTTTCGTTCTTGGAGTTGCCTTGAGTGCTTCAAAAGGTATGTTGTTTTGCTTGCTTTCAACTTCCTCATAGATGCTTGTTTTTTTAGGTTTACTAGCTGGTTTCGTTCCCTTCCTGGAAGAGGTTTCATTTGTTGTCTTGCTCTCTCCGTCTGTATCTACATAGTTTATAAGGTTTTGTTTTTTATGTTTACTTATTTGACTCCAAAGAAAGTTTTATTTTTCAAATTTATTGTATATTCATTTATCTCATTATTATTATGTCTTTCCTACACTATTTGACCTCCATATATTTAAGTACATCTTTTTGTGTGCTTACACATCATCAGTCCCCACCACCCTTTGCAAACTCAGTTGATTAGATAGTTTACTTGAGCTTATTTTTCATTTATTCATGTGTTGAAAAACGTGCTTTTTTGTTTCGCTTCAGTGTCATATATTTTCATGCTTCTAATTTGCAGCCTAAATATGAGAATACTTTTTACAGAATTATATAAAAAAGATTATGACGAGGCATACAGCGGCCCCAGTTGGAATTGTTTTCCGCATGTATGATGAAAAATAATATATTTTATTGAAATAATAATAGTTTAAAGTATGTGATGCCGGGGGGGCATCACATAAAAAATGACTGTCTCGGGGGGGGGGGGGGGGGGGTAAGGACACTAACCGAGCGGTAATATTAATAATTCTATTAAATTTTTATTGATTTTAATACATGAAATGAAAGATTTAACATTGATTTTAATAAAAAATTTCAATATTATTATTTTTTTTTACTTTGAAAGTAACTTGAAATGGATGCTGGCCTGCATCCAGTAGCAGGCACATAGACAATAATACATTTAATAACAAGGAATCAGTTACACTAGTGAATTCCAGTAAAAACTGATAGCGAACTTGAATAACTATGTTAGTAGTTAGTACCGTGGGTGTTACATCGCGCTGAATTTGGGCGTGCTGCACGTTTTTGTTTTGAAAGTTTACTAGACGGATATTTAGTGGCTGGTTAGTGTTATCCTAGAGCCCACCTGCAGCTGACTGCGTCTCATGTCACATAAATATAACTGGCGACATTCAAGTGATGTCACTTTTACTGAATCCACTGGAAAAAAAAGATCAACCGGAAAAAAAAGTTCAACCGGAAAAAAAAGTTCAACCGGAAAAAAAAGTTCGACCGGAAAAATCAACTTCAGCCGCTGAACTTTTCTTACAGGTAGAACTTTTCTTTTTTTTTTTGTGTTGAACTTTTTTTATATGTTGGAAACTTTTTTATACGTTGAACTTTTTTTATACGTTTTTTTTTTGAATTCTTTTTTTTTCAATTTTTTATTGTATATATAACCTGAGGAACTGACCGCCACCAGTACCAGAAATATTAATAAGTATTTAAAAACATGTAGAGGCAGATAAGACTAAATACAGTCTATATAAATAAAGTGCCAGTGTCCATTGCTCCCCCATTTAGGAATAGCGACCGATATGTTCCAACATCGTAAATGTCATAAACTTGAAGCCAGACAACAGCCAAACAAGTTAATTAATAAAATACTGTCATAACTCAAACAGCAAAACCTAAACACATCGAGCATTAAGCATATCAATATCATTATCAATACCATGTATGAGCAAGTGAGCTATCCTACGTCTCCAGTGGAGTTCGGCAATATAGCAACACGTAAGCACAACAAACAAACTTCCTCACATATGAGTATGATTCTTCCGTCCGAAACATAGTACTAACTAACGCACACCATGATCATATCAACAACTACGACAAAAAGCAATTAACACCGTGAGGCTGCATCGCAATCAAGTTAGCAAAGTTAAAACGTGTCACAAAACGCAAACTAAATATCTCAGTGTTTGTCTCTCTCTCTTAGAGTCTCTAAAAGTCACACACACACACACATGCCCTGTTAAGATACTTCCACTTCCTGTAAAACCTTGGAAATATCCCGTTGGTCTTTCTTACATATTTTTCCAGCAGCAGTGAGCATCCGATTTATTCGTTTCCTGTGCGCGGACACGCATTTTGGAAAACGGGGGGGGGGGGGGGGGGGTGGGGGGGGGGGGGGAGGGAGGACCGAGCTCGCCGAGACTGCTGAAGCTTGCGCTGGACCCTGGAAAAAAAGGAAAAGAAAGCAGACGGAGAAAGGACGCAGGAAGATTTGGGCAGGGGGGAGGGGGGGGGGGGGGGGAGGGAGGACCGAGCTCGCCGAGACTGCTGAAGCTTGCGCTGGACCCTGGAAAAAAAAGGAAAAGAAAGCAGACGGAGAAAGGACGCAGGAAGATTTGGGCAGGGGGGAGAGGGGGGGGGGGGGGGGGGGGGAGGGACTGAGCTCGCCGAGACTGCTGAAGCTTGCGCTGGATCCTGGGGAAGAGAATAAAAAGGAAAAATAAAGGATTCATGACGATGTTAAATGAGGGGAAGGGAACGAGCTCACATTTGAGCGCTTCCTAGCATTGTCACCGTTCTGAGCTGCCGAAGCATGCGCTGGACCCTGGACAAAAAGGAAAAGAAATCAGAAGGAGAATCATATGTTGGAAGATTTGATTTTGCCCGGGGGAGGGGGGGGGGGGAGGGACCGAGCTCGCCGAGATTGCTGAAGCCTGCGCTGGATCCGGACCCTGGTGCAAAAGAATAAAAAGAAAAAGAAAGGATTCATGAAGATGAGGGGAAGGACGAGCTCACCTTTGAGCGCTTCCTAGCCCTCTCATCATCCTGTGCTTTGGACCTTGCAAACAGTTGCGCTCTTCGGGCAGCTATGACCTCTCTGGCATCAGGGGGGTTTTGGGTTATTGCTGTGATTTTTCTATTACTCTGTGAGCTAGATTCCTTGAGTGATTCAGTGACTGCCCATTCGAGGTCCTTTTCCTCCTGTGTCTTGCCCGCCTTAACCCTGCGAGAGGCCAAATCTGCGACATAGGCTTGTTCGTACTCCAAGTCCTGCACTCTAATCACCGCTGCAGGTTTATCAGCCAAGGCCCCCTCTGAATGCACTGGCTCTACCTGCTCCACCGCTGGCCCTGGCTCAACCTGCCCCACCGCTAGCCCTTGCTCAACCTGCCCCCTCAAACGCACTGACTCAACCTGCCCCACCGCTGGCCCTGGCTCAACCTCAGGCTGCCTCCCCAAAAACACTGACTCAACCTCCATCGGCGTCGCCTCCTCCTAGTCACTGTCGACAGACGAAGGAGAGTACTGCATCCTGGCCCAGACCGAGTCGTCGTCCGAATCGGAAATTTCAATAACCACCCGTGGCATCCAATGAATAGTTTCATGCCCGTACTGATATGAGGTTACAAAGCTATCGCAGGGTTGCTTGCAATCAGGACACACTACTGCAAGGCCTGACTGGTTGCACGTGTTCCACCACGTGTCAATGCATCAGCGATGGTGCGAAGCCAAGCAACACTTAACCTGAGCCTGACGCTTACCATCTTCGCCAACATGCATAAACATGATATCATGAATCGGTTCATGGCAAATCCTGCAGTCAATGTCAGGCGCAACAGGCTTAGGCTTAGGTTGCTCGGCTTCCTCCTCGCGTTCGACAACGACAGGTGCGGAAGAAACGACAGACGACTCTAACGCGGGTAGTGATGGGGCAGAGCGCGACGCGAGCGGTGATGGGGCAGAGCGCGACGCGAGCGGCGATGGGGCAGAGCGCGAGGCGATAGGTGATGGGGCAGAGCGCGACGCGGGCGGTGATGACGCAGGGCGCGATGAAGATGATGCCGCAGTGCGCGGTGAGGATAATGCGGCAGAATGCGATGATACAGGGAATTCGAGTTTAACGCGGCTAGAGGAGGAGGAGAACGAGGATAGGGAAGAGGAGGCAGCACGCAAGTAGGGGGAGGAGGAAGAGGAAGCAGCAAACAAGTAGGGGGAGGAGGAGGAAGAGAAAGAGGGAGCAGCACGCAAGTAGGGGGAGAAGGAAGAGGAGGAGGAAGAGGAGGAAGAGGCAAGCAAGGGAGGCTCTTCTCGCGATGCGGGAAATGCTGCGGCAGCGCGTTTTCTCCTGACATCACAAGCAGGGCGTGGTTCAAGTGGATGAAACAAGGAATCGAGCATCGGCTCCGCTCCCGGGTTGTAAGCAAGCCTCAGCTTGGGCACCCCCAGAGTGGAGCCGGTGCGCGAGTGCGTTGCACTGGACGATGAAGCAGTCGATCTACCATGGGTGAGATCACGAAACGCAACTTTCCAGTCAGCTTCTTGAGTGACTGGATTTATGGCGTCCATAGCGTTTGCTGAATCAGCCGAGGTCCACGTATCGCGACCACGGTCGTATTGGCTCGCCCGCCGACCTTTCATAAGGGTATTAAGAAACCCGCGACCCAAGGAAGCTGGTATGCGGATCTTTTCATCCTGTAAATTCCGCCAATCGCTGCCTTCAGGCAGACCAAGCCTCACCAGGAATTCCCGACTCATTTCCCTGTAATGCAAATCGGTGGCCCGCCCACCCTTTCGCGGTCCCGAGCTTGCTGATCATTATGGAACTATACGGAACATAGATCGAAAAATCATTAACATTGAAATCCTTGCGGGAAATGGAAGTAGAAGGCAGCAACAGCATCATTCATCATCAGGCATGCATGCTTCTGTTTTGCTTACAATAAGCAAAACAGAAGCATGCCTAACAAAACAGAGGCATAGACCTCTCTGGCGTGGTCTTCGTCGTCAGCGATTTTCCGAAACAGCACCTAAAAAACCTGAGACAAAGGAAAGAAACAAAAGCAGGAAACGAAACAAGAAAGAAGGCAAGCAGAGTAAACGAAAGCTTACATCAAAGCCTGCCCTTGCCTTCAATAATGCTTCCCTCAAATCTGCCTCGTACTTGTCTCTCTGCACTACAATTTTATGCACAGTGCTATTTGGGGAAACCAATTGTGCACGTGTGTGTGTGTATTTTTTTCTTTCTTTCTTTTGTTTTCTTTTTTTTTCTTTGATTTCTTGCTTTCTTTTCTTGTCTTTCTTTCTTTTTTCTCTTTTTTTTCTTTTCTTTTCTTTCTTTTTCTTTCTTTATTTCTTTATTTCTTTATTTCTATTGTCTTTCTTTTTTTTTCTTTATTTCTTTTTTTTCTTTTCTTTTTTTCTTTTCTTGCTTTCTGTCTTTCTTTCTTTCTTTTGTTTCTTTCTTTTTCTTTCTTTTCCTTTTTCTTTCTTTTCTTTCTTTCTTTTTTCTTTCTTTCTTCAGCTTTCTTCTTTTTTTTTCTGCTTGCAGCTTGTGCCAGGCATCCGAGGTGCAGGTGCTAAGAGGGTAGCAAGGATAAGAAAAGACATTTTTAGTTGGACTTTGAAACGACCATCAGTGACTAATCCTGACAAGTACACAATTCACAACTTGCTTTACGCAATTGATTTTGTTTCTTGGGTGAGGCAGCAAGACCCCTCTCGATTGAAGTACTTAGACGAATCTCATTTTGAAAATTGGGGTAAGGTCAGTCACTTGCGCGCTATTTTGTCTTAAACACATTTTTTGTGCAGATTGTTCCCGGTGGATGTGGTGCAGGGGGCCCCCCAGGGCAGCGAGTGACAAGAACAAGGCATATGCGCGAGGCCGTACGAACGTCTTTTAGTGTTACCTACATGAGCTCTTTAACTCATCCAAGGGGGGGTGTTTTGCTCAGCATCAGGCAGGGGTCTAATGACGCAGTCGATGACTTTGAATCACTTGTTGATGCATGTTATCATGGCCATCTTCGGGATGGTGATTTGCTGGTAGTAGATAATGATAGGATTCACGGTGCCGAAGAGGTAGAGGATTTGATTTTTACGTTGTTGGCGAGTGTGGGAGTGAGACAGATTTGAGTGCCTGCATATTTTCCAGAACTTATGCCCCCTGAACTTGTTTTCCAAAATGTTAAGCGGTATATGCGTGCGCACAGAGGTACTGGCACTTTCAGGGAGGAGATTTTGAAAGGCTTTGCGAATGGGACGAACTTGACTTTCGTGGCGCGGCAGTATCGGCATTGTATTCCTCTATAATTTTAATACATCAATTCAAGTAGTTTTGTTTTCATGACTTAGTAACTTACAAAAACTTGAAAATACTTACTTGAAATTTTGAAAGTTTCAGTTTTTGGATATATATATATTTTACTTTCACTTAGTTCTAAAGTTATTGTATTAAATTATTTTCTTTTCGAAATTATATATAATATTTTGAAAATTTGAATTGATCAGTTTTCTTTATAGTAAAATAAAAAGTTTAAGCAGTATGAAAAGTTCAACCTATAGAAAAAGATCGACCAGACCTATACAAAAAGATCAAACGAATAAAAATATATCAACAGTAAAAATTTTCATATAATAAAAGTTCTACCTATAAACAAAGTTCAATATGTATAAAAAGTTCAACCGTGTCGAACTTTTTTTATAGGTTGAACTTTTTTTATAGGTTTGTACTATCCCCAACGATAGCTCAATGGAAGAGTAAGTCGGTAATATAACCAAACACAGTCATCAAAAAGAGAATGATGTCTCGTTATATTAGCTCAGTGACGCAAAGACAAAAAATCGCCAAAAGACCAGGATCAAATTGGCATTTCAGACGTGTCCGGTCAGACGAAATCTATAAACAAGTTTTTTACCTGATAATTCGGGGGGTGATGTCCACAGTACCCCCTCCCAGTTTTTTTATGGCGGAACTTCGTTTCCGACATAATACGCCTTGAACTGATTTCTTTTCTGACTAAGATTCGTTTAGAGTTATGTATGAAGATACATCAACCCACGAATTAGCCGTTATAAAACAACAATTATACTTGCCCCGGTACCAATCGTATATATACTCTAGCACATTCAGTATCTATATTAAAATCTTCCTCTTTCTTCTGTCGATAAGATATTTGTGCAGTATGTCCAAGTATAATGTTTTATGGTTGAGTAATAATGTAATGTCGCCATTTCCATATATATATATGTAATAACCGGTCGTCGGTTTCCATTAATACATTTACTTTTTGTGAAGACATACCCTTGTATAAATCGGTATTATTTAATATAGTGTCAGGTGATCAAGTCTGACGACTATATCCGAAGTTGGGTTGAGTGCGTCCTAACCTTGCGATATGCCGATACAAGTAGAGATCGATGGAATTCGGTGTAGCAGTTCATGTTATTAAAATATATCAGTTCTTGATTAGACTGCAGAGTCTTTAATGAGATCATCATTCTGGTACTAATGCGGGTCGTATCCAGAAAACACCATCGCTCACTCAAATAGCGATCCCGTCACGGTGCTGTTTCGTGACTGTCTCGTCTGTCTCTGCCGAAGCAAGAGAATAGAATGCTTATTTTTTGTCAGCTGTGTCTTGTTAATATCTAGAAGAATGAATGCTGTAGTAGCTTTAATATCTAAGTAAGGTTGTCCGGACGATATTGGATCAATGCTATGTTCGCAATCGATCAGGTCCACAATACTTCTAGAGAAAAAAATACTTACTATAGACACCGTTTACGCGCGCGGACTCCTTTACCTGGTGGAGGACCTCCAACCAAAGTTAAGTCCAAGGTAGACTGTTCGAGGACGTCCCAAATTTTGCGAGGCATTGCGCCTTGTGCCAAGTTAAAAGGAATGTCTAGCACCCCTCGTGGTAGTGCTTGTATGGTCCACGCGGTATGATCTTTATCTGTAGGAGATATGGTATCAACCCATGTCTCAAGTTTCTTGGCGTCTTTATATACTGGAAGGTATTGTCTTACTATAGGATCTTCCACTGGTTCCAGACTCCTCCAGAAATGTAAGACTGGTTGTATTATTTGTGTCGCAGTCGAAATTCGATTCGATCGCGTATGGCGTTTGTGAGGTACTAATGCCATGACTCTCATGAGATATAAATCTGAGAGCGTGTCATCGGCTACGTGTTGGGCCGCAGGCCTTACCAAGTAAAAAGCGTCTTTGGCCCATGAAATATGCCCAATCGCATCTCCTTCTTTCCAACTAGGGTGAACGAGAGTGTCATTACCCGCGCGACTGTCTTGATCTCCGTCATCGCTCCCCTCTTGATGGACTCCTTGCGAACGTGCAGTCCTTATCGTCTTTCTCGGTCGGTCGTAGATAAGGTCATTTTGCGCTCTCCTTATTTGCGCCTCCGTGAACTTTCCTTTCGGCACGTTCGACTCCACCCTTTTGCGGGTATGAGCTCCCGCCGCACTTTTGCTGTCGGTGGCCCGCTTGTTCTCCAGCTCAGCCTCCTCCTTCTCCGCAATTGGTGCCCTGTAGACATCCCGTTCCGAGATATCCTCCTTACGGATTGGTGGGACCTCTTTAAAGTCAGCCTCCATCCGTTTGAGTGCTCGATCAACTGATTCATCTTTAAGTAGGAAGGGATCATACTTAATCAGCCTTCGTACATTGACTATTTGAACTTTCCCTCTGCCCCTGATTTTATAATTCAAAGGCCCCATCTGTTCCATGATCTGGTATGGTCCTTTCCAGTGGATGAACAGCTTCGAGCTGACTCCCTGAGGAACCTGAGGATGATACAGTAGTACAATATCCCCGACCTGAAATCTGACTTGATCCAGGTGTGCCTGCCTGACACCTTCAGCATCAGTCTTCCTACGCTCCGCCTCCCTGTGCGCCTGTACTATTTGCTCCGCCTCCATCTTCGCCCGAAGTCTCATCCCAAACAGCTCATCCTGATCTGCCCATGAATCTTTTGGGTGCAGCAGTGAGGCTGGGATGGCGGGCTCACGCCCATATACCAATTGGTATGGCGAGACGGAACCTTTTGAACCACCTAACGCTGTAGAGGGTAGGCAATTCATAGCAAAGGCAAACGAGGATGCTGCCTCCACCCATGCCTTTTGGTTCTCCTTCTTCATATAATTCATCTTCAGCGCGGCCTTGAGGGGTCTATGCACCCGCTCTATCTTGCCGTTCGCTCTGGGGTTATAGGCGGTGACATATTGTAATTTTATGCCGTAATATGCAGATAGCTTGTCGATGACTTCATTATTAAAGTCAGAGCCTCGATCTGAGCATATTTTTCTCTGCACCCCAATCTGTGAGATGATCCTGTCAATCAACGCCTTGGCTGTTGTTTCGCCCGTAACGTCTTTGACTAGGACCACCCATACATAGTTGGTGGCTCTGTCTATGGCTGTTAGAAAGTATGTGTAACCTTCCGTCGTGACCGGGAAAGGTCCTACATGATCAGTGTGTAAGAACTCGAACATTCCTAAGTGTAAAGGAAAAGTCCCGATCAGGCCAAAATTCACCTTCAATGGTGTTTTGGATGTCTTGCATGGGATGCATGCATTGACATGTTTATCAATATTATCCTTCATCTTCTTCCACCAGAATCGTATCGAAATGAACATATGCGTTCTTTGTCGGCCCGGGTGCGCCAGTAGTGGGCAGTTATGAGCAGTGACAAAAATGATGTGTCTGAGTTTCTCAGGAACCCAGAGAGTCCATTTATCTGGTTGTGATGGATAGCGCCCGTGTTGGCCTTTGTACCACAAGAGACCGTCTCTCCACCCCATCTCCTTTTGTTGCTCCTTAATATCCTTCGTCATTTTCAGCTCGTTCGGGTTCTTGTATAGCTGAATTAGCTCTTTGAACTCCGGATAGTGAGCCTGTTGCTGTCTCCATGCAGTGGGTGATGCTATGTGGATAGTCCCATCCTCTAGCTGCACTCCTATCCTCTCAGGGTTTTCGTCTAACTCCTCCTTGTTCTCCTGCGGGGGTTCCGCATATGCTTCTTGCTTAATCTCTTCTTGTTTTATCTCCGCCTTCATATTCTCATATGCTTCATAGGACCGCTCAGCATCCTCGAGGACATGTGCTGGACAACATATCCCATGATCCGACCTTGCGGGCTATGACGTAGACCAGATCTGTTATATCGGACCTCTCTCGCCATCTGCATCGACTCGATATGATGCACTTCGTATGTGCAGTCTGGGGATAGATCCTCCATTTCTGCTGATGATACTAGAGCTGCCACTTCTGAGTGAAACTCTAGCCTGGAGAGGCTGTCAGCGACAATTTCTCTTGCCTGGTAGATTGACCATTGTAAAATTGAAACATGACAAGAATGCATGCCATCTCGCTAGACGGCCAGTCTGTTCATGATTCATCAGCCATAGTAAATTCTGGTGATCAGTCCTTACTATAAACTGAGGTCCACCCCATAAATACTGTCTCAATTGTTTAAGGGCCCAGACCACCGCCAGTGCCTCTCTCTGTCTCGTACAATAGTTTTCGCTCCGCCGAGCACAACTTTCTACTTATAAACATGATCGGGCGCAACTTTTCCCCCTCATCTTCCTGTTGTAAGACTGCGCCGATCGCGAACTTTGATGCCTCTGTGTCGACTACGAATTGCTTCGAAAAGTCGGCTATCATCAGCACGAGTCCGCCATCCTTCGGATCTTTATAAATGAGATCTTTGAGCGTGTTGTACGCTTCTAAGGCTTCATCATTCTCTCCAACTTAGCCTGAGTTGCACCCCAATTGGGTATGAACTGGCTGTAATATTGCGCCATCGCAAGAAATGAATGTAGCTCTGTGCGATTCTTCGGCCTCTGCCGGCTCATGATCTCCTCCCTCTTCTCTTTGGATATCGAGACTCTATTGTAAGAGATTTCGTATCCCAAATATGTCACGCTTGTCTTTGCGAGTTGACATTTCTTCAAATTACATTTCAGGCCAAATAGTTTGATACGCCTGAAAATATCTGTTAGATGGTCGATGTGCTCTTCCATCGTATTGGAGTACACGATAATGTCATCGATGTAACAAAATGCGCACTCTCCCTCTTTTTGTCCTCTTCTCATGAAACCTCCCTTTTTCTGGTCGTTATATTTGCTACTCAGCATGCTTTGCATCGCTTTCTGAAAAAGTCCCGGGGCCTGTTTGAGTCCCATCGGAAGTACTTTCTCCTACTACAAATGCAGTCAGCCATCTGGACTTTTCATCCAGTCGAATTTGCCAGAAGCAATTCTTCAGGATCAATGACTGAGTATAGCTTGGCGTTCCGCAATACTCGCCTTCCTTCTTCAAGAGTAGGTAATGGATTTTGTTCTTCCTCTAAAATTTTATTGACGCGGGCATAGTTAACCGTTAAGCGCCATTCTCCTCCCGGTTTAGGCACCAATCTCGGTTGGGAAACTATTGGAGATGTCGATTTCTCAATGAAATCCTCATCGAGTAACTGCAGTGCTTGTTCTTCTGCGATCTTGTTTCATGTATACTCAGATTTGCTCGTCGCGGCGCAGGGGAAGGCTCAGCACCTGGTATTTTACAAATAACCGCGGTGAAGTCTTCCGGCTTGACACCTCCCGCTTGAGGGGGGTCAAAAATCATTTTGTTCGCCTTCAATCTCTCTTTCAAAACCTCTTTCTCCTTCTCCGTACCTGCTCCTCCTGCCAATTTCTCGTCTATCGCCGCCTTAAACTCCTCCTCTGACATTCTCGTGTGATGCTTGAGGGGTGCTCTGTCCTCCTTCAAGCCCAACTCTTCTTCTTCTGATATATCGTCCATTCCCGTTTTTTCATAAGTGGCAGTGTCTGGTTCGTCGTCCTCCGCCAGACCTACCAACATATCTATTAATCTCGCATATTGCAACGGAGCTTTTCGGGTGTAGAAACCATCGAAGCATGTGAATGCTTGAGGAATCAATTTCAACTTGTCCTGGTCTCTGAGCTTCCGCTTGTATGCACTGCTCTGCTTACGAGTCCTGAGACGACAAGCCACCACTAAGTGTTGCTTCCGTGAGTGCACCGGTATCGAATGATCAATAAGCCGGTCCCGTATCTCTTGCGCCCATATTGCCTTCTCATTGTACGGGAGTATGGCTGTATATGGTTTATTATTTTCAAAAAGAGTGCGCAGGCACTTTTTCACTTCTGTCAGTGAGAGCGGCTACGTAGGCTCGTCACCCCAGAATTCGGTAATAAAGCTTTTAATATCTTCTGCCTGGATATCAGGGAGTCGTCCCCTTCTCCTCTGTATAAACTCCTGTCTGTCCTTCTCTTCCACCTTTACGTGAAAGCAATACCAGTTGGTAATATATACATCGGCCCCTGCTCCTTCTTCAAATCTCGCCAACGATGGGCACCTTTTCCCCATGCATATAATCTCCTCTTTCTTCTTTTCCATGATATCGTCTATCGACTTTTTATCCTATTGTGTAGAGACTGTAACCGTATAGACCTCCGCCTCTCTCTTGTCTGACAGGTTTGAACTATCTTTAGACACCGCGTCCGGTGGCATATATGCCTCATATGCGTGTGTAATGGTCACCTGTTTCCCTCCAATGCTACCCCTAGGTGTAGGGCCTCGTATGAGTCAATAGCATGGAGAGAGTCGACAGTATATTATTCTCCTGGCTGTACGCCGTATATGACTCTTTTGGCGGCGCAATCAATCACTACGTTCATTGTCGCCAGTTGGTCGTACGACAAAAGAACAGATCCGTGGTATTCGGGGACAACGTACAAGTCCACTTGATATACTCGTCAGGATTTCAATTTAAAATTTAAAGTGATGATGCCCGTTATATCCGTCCGACTACTAACTCCTTTCAAGGTGCCAGATGATTTTTTCATATCAGTTTCTAACCACGCATGGTGTTTCGTAGTAAATTTCCGGCCGACAGTATTAATATTCGCCATAGTATCATTAACAACGTTTATAAAGGTATTTAATGTTTCACAAAAAAGGTTCGTATAGCATAAAGAGTCTGGCAAATGACTTTTTAAGGCCAATACAAGGAGCTTGTGTTCTAAAATCTGTATCCTTTTCTCGAGGTTCGCCTCCTCTTCCCTTTCCGCCATTTTCGTAACATCTTTTTGGGTATTGTTCACAGGCGAAGGATGATTGTCCTTGCTTTCTCTGTTTGAGATCGTGAGGAGGGGTTGATCCTCTTCCTTGTCTATTGTCTGTCTCGGCAAGTTGATAAGATTGATTGCCGGTTCTATTCTTACTTTCTTCGGCTGTGGCTGCGACAGGCCCGCCTGCTTTCTCTTTGCAAGCGCTTTACTCGCCTGCCTATTAGCAGCATGCACTGTTTGTTGTCGTGATGGGTGTACTGGTATTGTACTACCTTTGAGTTGGTCTGTGGCCTGCTGTGGGCTCTTAGACTCACTTGTACCCTTGGTTGGGACCTGCACAACGGTGTATCATGCAATGTTTGTTGTTTTGTTTTCTCCCTCCTTTTCTAGTCATTGGACTACCTCAAATCTGTTACCTGAGTCTGCATCAGTGTCGGTAGTGGTTGCGCCTGATGTCGCATAGGCCTGTGGTGCTGAGGTACTCGAGCTTGAGCTCGAGCCGTCTGCCCAGCCCCTATCTCTGTGGTACGGGCGCTCTGCGCTGCCGTATCCACCTCGGCCAACCCATCTTCCTCCTCCTCTACCTTGGAATACACCTCCTCCTCTTCTCACAAATCCTCTCTCCCCCCCGCAGTGTATGTGCCTCGTGCGAAAGGGGCTCGTCCTCCTCGATTGATTCCTCTCCCTCCTCCTCTTCCTCGTGTTCCACCTGCGGCTTCTATGGCTGCCGTCTTCTGATCATCTCTAGCGAAAAGAGAATTTGATCGCGTCAGCTAGTTCGTGGTCATGGTCCGCAACATCCTGTAAGTTCCACCCCTGATCATTGCGCAGTCGGCGCAGAACGGCGACGGTGTTGGTTTCGTCCGACCGTAAGTTCTTGAGGAGTGTGTTTCGGATGCGGGTGTCCTCGACATCGTGGTTGTACGGGCATTTCTTATTTGTGTGTTTGAAGCATTGTGCCCGTGCCCACCAACGAATACAAGGTGTGTTGGCTTCACGACTGTTCTCTCTTGGTCGCTTTCCTAGAGATCGTTGCGCATGTGCGGCTTACGGTTGAGCAGAAGCCGATGCAGAACCGATCAAGGATGCTGTCTGGCTGTCGAGCCTCTGACAAGCGGTCATTACTTCGGTCCACAACATTTTTGGGCTCACGGCCTTAGTCGTGGCCTCAAAGACGCTAATCTCCAAAAAGTTCAAGTGCTTTACCTTGTCGAAGGTTTTGCAGTCTTGCATGAGCAGTGTGAGCTTATTTTTGTTGTAGACATGCAAAGCATTGAGAAAATATAGGAGTACGGCTTTGTGGTTATAAAAGAGAGTGTACTGGGTGCCCACATTTGTTAAGGCAGATGCAAGCTGAGTGACAGACTGCAACTGCTCCGATACTAAGTCGAAAATTTCAAACCCAATCAATGTGCCCGTGCACAAGTGTTCGTATCCACTTGCCTTAAAGTATCGAATGAGGGCAGCAATGGCCAGAGTACAACTCATCTCTGCATGTCCACCTTTCCTTGCTAGCTCCTCCTCTCCTCTGTACTTCTCATAAGTTATACGATCAAAACTAGCTCCAAAAACTAGCTCCAAGGAGGGATCGATCACAGAGATGTTCTAGGACGTCATACTCCTGCTCCACCTCACACTGGTTTTACTGGAAGCATCTGTCCATCTCATTGAACTTAGTCATGAGGGTCTTCTCTGTGTCAGCCTCATTGGCAGTGATAGCATAGAGCTTAAGGCCCCCTCCCCCAATTTTGATTTTAGCTAGGGCTGCCTGCAGCGCCTGCATTTTCTTCTGGGAGTCAGTCAAGTTAATTATTGTTCCTCCCCCTTGGGGTCATCCTCCTGTGGGTCCTCCTCCTGCTTTCTTGGGAGCTGGGTTAGATGTGGTAGGTGGAGCCGTTGGCTGCGGAGCCACCCGTGCTACTGCGATTGCCACAGCTATCTTCTCCTTCTGCTCCTTCTCCTCTTTCTGTCTCGTCTCTTCTTCTTTCACCTGTTGTGCTAGATGTGGCACTAGAGAGGAAGTGTGTTTTTTCTCTCATGGAAGACTTATCAGCTCTGTTATTATTTGGGATTATTGTGAAAGGGCCTTTAATGAGAGTGTGATTCATTGTGTGGGCCCATTGTTTCCATGTTGGTTTTTGCTCTTTCCCCTCAAAGATGCCCTTATGGAGTTGTGTGAGGCGTTCAAGCACCTGACAAGACTGGCCAACCCCCTCGTAAACAGGATGTTGCCTTGTGTTGTCTTTCAGGGCTTTGTACATTTCGCTGTAAGCCCGTGTGAGGCAGTTACAAAAGCCTCAAGGACAAACTCAATGCCACTTTGGTTTCTACCTTCGAACTTTCTTTCTAGATTCTTGATATCAGTGGGGACACCACAGACAGACAGCCATGCTGCAGTTGTGTGTTTATTTTTCCACTGTATGTTTGTTCATGAAATTCCGCAACGAGCACAGCAGCGTAGAGTGTTGCAGATATATCGTATATGTCGCACAGTGTAAGATTGTCGCCATATTTGATATCATGCAATGTCACTCTTTCTTCCTCAAACCTCACTTTCTTGAAGAGAGGATTCGCAAGGCAGGGAATTTCGATCAGGAGGTTGCTTTGACTTTGTCCTGGTCTATTCCTTTTCTCGTAAGGAATGTAGATGTGTGTTTTATAATAGGTGGGGTAGTTAAGGAAGAAGGACTCTTCATCATCATATGTAGCCAACTGTTCCCGTGTATTTGGGATATTCTGGCCAACATCCTCCATCTCTCTCTGCCTCTGTCAGTGGAGAGCCTCCAGTCTGACCTGCACTCGCTTCTTGTGCGTTACCCTGCCCCCCCCCCCCCCCCCCCCCCCCTGTCGACTCTACATCGGCTGTATACGTATACTCCTCTCTCTCCTCCCCATCTCTATCCCCCCTCTCTTCTGAGTACTGAGTCTCCTGCTCCTCTCCTCCCTCACTAGGACCATAATCAGTTGGTGTCACACCAGCCTGCTCATTCTCGTCTTCCATCTTATGTTATGAGAGTCACGTCTGCTTTTTTTTGTTTGTTTTTCTTCTGTTATTTTTATCACTCTATGCAACCTTCTTTTCCTTCTTCCTTTTCTCTGTTGAAATGGTTATGGGGCGTCAGGCCCTACACAGAGATAACGATAATTTGGTCAAAAGAGCTGTTTTGTAGAAGTAAGTCTGTCGTCGGACAGTGTTTCGATATTTGTCTTGCTCTTGTCTTACTTGGCTTTATGCAAGCAGCAAGAGGGAGTGAAGTAGGTGTGGTCTGGTATTTTGTAGAAGAGCACACAGAAGCCAAATGTGCACAAGTGCTAAAGGTTATGCCAGCTTGTGACAAATTGATTGCTTATTTGTAAGTT
>WBZZ01000799.1:107500-115000 GCA_019918135.1 Paulinella micropora
ACTTTGCAAAAGAATGATCTCAGACCACGCAGCAAAGATATACAACCCTGAAACAGCAAAACCACGCCTGCGATTAAAGTCCGGTTTGCAAGTAATCAGCTGAAGAAAAATTTCGTTCGATACAATCAATCTTCGCATCCCCAGCACAAGCAAATCTCGCAGATCACATCACGCTTGCAGAACTACACGGGTAAAGATTATCACATCATGTGCAAAGAGAGCTTGTCACCTGAAACACGCATACTCCTCGATAGCACAAAACAACTCATGAAAGACTATCCAAATTTCGTGGCAGCAGTGTGGACCACAGATGGTGAGATCTATCTACGCCCAAAAGAGAGTGAGAATAGATTTAAAATCCAACGATTAACCCATATTCGGTACTTGAAGAACCACTTCAAAAACTGTGAGTCAGACAACTCATCTGCCTCCCCAAGGACCAGCAACAGGTCAGCAAATGCAACCATGTCTAGCTCCAGTTCGACGTTCCCTGCCAGTGAGGCACCGCAGTAAGCCATGAGCTCCTTACTACAGCCCAACCCCCCACCCCTGGAACTCCTGCCAGAACAGACTCAACCCAACAATACACCGTCACACCCACCAGCACACATCATACACCCACACCTCACATCCCTTCCCCCCAAGGTAAACAAGCACTTCTCTATATATCATACAAATATCCGCGGTATAACAGGAAGCCACCAAACCCTACTTAACCATCTATCCAACCCTGACTGTACTCACTTCATCCCAGACATAATATCACTTACGGAATCCAAAATAACACCAGGTACACCACACACTCACTTCCCAATCCCAACATGCACATCCTACCATACCACAGATGTGTCCGTCTACTATAAAAACGACATGCACATCACAATCTAAAATCTCAAAAGCCTCTGGCGTAATCATGCAGGTACACAGCACAGAACATAAAAACAATCCAATCCACACTATATTCCACATCTACAAAAGACCACTCTCACAATCCTACGACGGCGCTTTCTTCCAAGAGCTCCAAAACTACATGCAAGGTATCCTCTCTACCTCCCCACACACTAGCATCACGATTGTTGGTGACCTTAACCTTGATCTCCTACGCCCTACAAAACAGGTAGTGACTTTCTTGCAGTCAATAACCTCTTCACCACAATCAAAAATCCCACCCGCAAAGCAAAGAGCCATACATTGCTTGATATTATCTTAACGACACTCACCTGCGATATCACATCTGATGTCTTACCTACATGCATCTCTGATCACCACCCCTTCTATGCCATCTTTCACACCCCAATCACATATAAGAAAATTAATAATAAAATCCTAAGTAATAAGAGATATGAAGATAAGAAAGAAATAATAACAGAAGAAATAATTAAAGAACTTAAGCAAGTTCTTGACCCAGAACTAAATAACGACACGCCTAATAATTATATAAATAAGATACATACAGTTATAAAGACAGTGGTTGAAAAGTATGAAAACGTATAAAGAAGCGAAAATGGAAACCATGGTGCAATAATGAAATTAGAGTTATGATTAAGAAGCAAAGAGAAAAATATGAAATAAAAGTAGCATGCCCAGTTAAAAGTAATAGGATTAAGTATAGTAAGCATAGAAATAAAACTAATAGAGAGATTAAGAAAGCTAAGAAAGCATGCATGACTGCCCTAATGGAAAGATTACGTCACGATCCGAAAAAACGTATGAATGCGTTGAGAAAGCTGATCCCACAGACACAGGGTCTGAAGACGTCGCCCACCCAGCTCCGCATAGATGATAAGGTAATCACCGACCCCAAAGGTATTGCCAATGCACTCAACAAACACTACAAGACGGTCGGCTCCAAGGTCAGTGCCCAAATCCCCCAAGAACATAAAGTCAGAGAAGAGGAAATAGACCTATTACAGAAACAAATGCCTACCTTTACACTCAAACGCATCCGACAGAATGATGTAGTCGAGACACTGAAAGCAATAAACAGAAACAAAGCAGAAGATATAAACAAAATAACGCCAGCCATAATGCAAGACCTTACAGAATACATTGCCCCGATATTAACAACGCTCTTTAATAAAGCTATAGAACATAACCAATACCCAGATGCACTAAAAATAACTAAAGTTATTGAAATATATAAAGCTAAAGATAGAACGCTGCCTGAGAACTACCGACCTATCTCGTTACTGCCGATCATCGCTAAGGTCTTGACACTATACTCAACAAGCAACTGATGACCCACCTTACCAGGTACGACATCCTCTCCCGAACTCAATACGCCTTCCGACCACATTCGAACACGACAATCACCACACAAACCATCCTAAAGCACATCCAAAACCTCAAAGGCCCAGGACGATATGTACTTGCTCTATTTATCGACCTATCGAAAGCTTATGACACCATCGATCATGAAACACTCATCCATAAACTACGAAATAATATAAATTTTAGCGATAACACCACTACCTTTTTCAAATCATACCTCACAAATACCAAACCGTATTTACCCAATATGCTCGTTCCTACCCACGCAAGATCACACATGGGATCCCGCAAGGTAGCACACTCGCAACAACGCTCTTCATTCTAAACATCAACGATATTATGCTCTCACTAACACACGGGAAAGTCTTTGCATATGCAGATGATACCACACTCATCATTGCTGCTAAGAATAAAGAGCAACTCCAAGAACAAGCACAAACTGATACAACTAACCTTGTCCGCTACTTCTACAGACATAACCTAGTACCCAACCCCACCAAAACCACCTACACTATTTTCCACAAGCATGAACAGAAGGTGCAGCTCGACTTGACTATCGACGGCAAGAAGCTCCAACAATGAAAGGTAAAAGTATTGGGTACAATCATCCAAAGCAACCTGTCCTTCCGTGAACATATACATCTATTGTCGTCCGTCTTCAACCGTTTGTCCAAATGTTTCGCTATGTGAACAGCCTTCTCCCCACCCATATCCTCCTCCAACTCTACTATGCACATGTATACCCCCTACTTATGTATGGTAGCTCTATATGGGGATCTGATGAATACAACACCATTATATACATCCACTTATCATCATCCAAAAACGCATAGTCCGTCTGATCTGCCTCAAATCATGGAGAACACCTACCAAACCACTTGTTGCCAAACTACGCCTACTCAACATACTTAACATGTATAAATATAGCGTATGCATGGATGCACACTACCTTATTTACCCAGCCTTCAAGGCTTTTCTCCCCCTCCATTACAACAACATCCGACCAATCACAGCTGTTCATAACTACAACACTAGGCGATCATCAAGGAAACACATGTACAACGACTCTAAGACTGGTCAGTACAGCAGAGCAGCACAAGCACAATGGGATAAGCTGCCAGAGCACCTAAGAGATATCTCTTGCAAAGCTGAATTCAAAACTGAACTCAAGGCATATCTCTTACAGCTGCAGCAATCATGACACTGCCTACGGGCCTAAAGAGGGCGTTGGACACCTCATCATGATACCTGAGTGTGGGACAAGTTCAGCGTTGATCACATCCTAAGCCGGAGTGTGGTTGGCCAAACCCCCTTAGGGAGTAACCTCGTGTCTTCCAGCTTTTGTGAGCGCCACCGTTATATATACAACTGACTAGGACTTTAATACCCTCAACGTATATATATACATGTATATATATGTATATATGTGTACATATATTTACTATATCTTGAGGCGTACTGATGCAGCTAATGGCATATCCTCAACGGACATAAGCCTCCAATACCCTTGTTCGAGGTCCTCCACCCCCCCGTGTCAGTCTCTCGCCTGATGATCGGGGCCACCGATGGAGCTCCTGAGGGCAAGACTGCACTAAGCCGAGGTTATTCCGCAGTCCCAGCAACCTCTTGCAAGACGTCACCGAATGTGCAAGTGCATACACCAAGCGCGGTTGCTAGAGCTGCCTCGAAACCCATAACAATCTGGTGTCTGCTGGGTCCTGGGCTATCAACCAGCATATGCGGAGTTTAAGATCTTTTACGCGCGCAACGACCCTCCTCCCCAGCATCTACCACCAAAGGGTTATGAGTTGGCGTCACAGTTTAACGCCTTGAGGCCATTGGGCTGGAACTCTGTTTAGCAAGTGTGACTAGGTTTTTTCATCGGGATTTCCCTCAAATATGTGTATATATATATATATATATTTATACATATATATATATACATATATACATATGCAATTTTTTTCTTTTTTTTTCCTATTAACCCCATATATATGTATATGCAATATATATAATATAACCTTTATGTTATTTCATTTTTACTTTTATTTTCTCCTTTATTTTTATTTTACTCTATCTTATTTTATTTTAATACTCTATCTTATTTTATTTTAATACTCAAACTATTTTTGTTTTATTTTACTTACATATTTTTAATATTTTTAATATTTTACTTTTCATTACTGTTAATAATTTGAGAAGTAGGTCACCATCTAGTTAAATCAATAGCTCTTGAGCTAACGATTTGTATGGATGACCAGAAGTTAAGTTAAATTAACTATTAAATCGAAGGCCTAGGCCTAGTAGTAGTAGTAGTAGTAGTAGTAGTAGTAGTAGTAGTAGTAGTAGTAGTAGGAGGAGTAGTAGTAGTAGTAGTAGCAGCAGCAGCAGTAGTAGTAGTAGTAGTAGTAGTAGTAGTAGTAGTAGTAGTAGTAGTAGTTGTTGTAGTAGTAGTAGTAGTAGTAGTAGTATTTTTCCCAATTGAAAAATTAGGGTTGCAACTTTCCGGCAAAACAGTGGATCAGGATTACCTAGTTAAATAAAAAAAAGCTTCGTGTTTTGCGATTTGTGTAATACGTTCTGCTCTCCACTCTTATGTTGAAGCTGTAATTCGGGTTAAAACATAAATTTAACGTGGTTATGATTGCAAACACTGCATCATTATCGGGTTATTTTTATCGTTTTTCCCGTTGGCTGAATAAGAAAAAACAGTTACCCTTGCTAGCTTAGCCTAGTAGTAGTAGTAGTAGTAGTAGTAGTAGTAGTAGTAGTAGTAGTAGTAGTAGTAGTAGTAGTAGTAGTAGTAGTAGTAGTAGTAGTAGTAGTAGTAGTAGTAGTAGTAGTAGTAGTAGTAGTAGTAGTAGTTGCAAACACTGCATCATTATCGGCTTATTTTTATCGTTTTTCCCGTTGGCTGAATAAGAAAAAACAGTTACCCTTACTAGCCTAGTAGTAGTAGTAGTAGTAGTAGTAGTAGTAGTAGTAGTAGTAGTAGTAGTAGTAGTAGTAGTAGTAGTAGTAGTAGTAGTAGTAGTAGTAGTAGTACTAGTAGTGGTAGTGGTTGTAGTAGTAGTAGTAGTAGTAGTAGTAGTAGTAGTAGTAGTAGTAGTAGTAGTAGTAGTAGTAGTAGTGGTAGTAGTAGTAGTAGTAGTAGTAGTAGTATTAGTGTTCCCTTTACACTCAAACGCATTTTGCAGGATGATGTAGTTGATACACTGAAGCAATTAACAGAAACAAAGCAGAAGATATAAACAAAATAAAACCAGCCATCATGCAAGACCTTACAAAGTACATTGCCCCGATATTAACAACGCTCTTTAATAAAGCTATAGAACATAACCAATACCCTGATGCACTAAAAATAACTAAAGTTATTGAAATATATAAAGCTAAAGATAGAACGCTGCCTGAGAATTACAGACCTATCTCGCTACTGCCGATTATTGCTAAGGTCTTTGACACTATACTCAACAAGCAACTGATGGCCCACCTTACCAGGTACGACATCCTCTCCCGAACTCAATACGCCTTCCGACCACACTCGAACACAACAATCACTACACAAACCATCTTAAATCACATCCAAAACCTCAAAGGCCCAGGAAGGTATGTACTTGCTCTATTTATTGACCTATCGAAAGCCTATGACACTATAGATCATGAAACACTGATCCATAAACTACGAAATAATATAAATTTTAGCGATAACACCACTACATTTTTTAAATCATACCTCACAAAACGATACCAAACAGTATTTACCCAATATGCTCGTTCTTATCCACGCAAGATCACACATGGGATCCCGCAAGGTAGCACACTCTCAACAACGCTCTTCATTCTATACATCAATGATATTATACTTTCACTAACACACGGGACAGTCTTTGCATACGCAGATGACACCACACTCATCATTGCTGCTAAGAATAAAGAACAACTCCAAGAGCAAGCACAAACTGATACAACGAACCTTGTCCACTATTTCTACAGACATAACCTAGTACCCAACCCCACCAAAACCACCTACACTATCTTCCACAAGCACGAACAGAAGGTGCAGCTCGACTTGACTATCGACGGCAAGAGGCTCCAACAAGAACGAAAGGTAAAAGTATTAGGTACAATCATCCAAAGCAACCTGTCCTTCCGTGGACATATACAATCTATTATATTCCGCCTTCAACCGTTTGTCCAAATGTTTCGTTATGTAAACAGCCTACTTCCCACTCACATCCTCCTCCAACTTTACTATGCACATGTATACCCCCTACTTATGTATGGTATCTCTATATGGGGATCTGATGACTACAACACCATTATACATCCACTCATTATCATCCAAAAACGTATAGTCCGTCTGATATGTCTCAAATCATGGAGAACACCTACCAAGCCTCTTTTGGCCAAACTACGCTTACTCAACATACTTAACATGTATAAGTACAGCGTATGCATGGATGCACACTCCCTTATTTACCCAGCCTTCAAGGCTTTCCTTCCCCTTCACTACAACAATATCCGACCAATCACAGCTGTTCATAACTACAACACTAGGCGGTCATCAAAGAAACACATGTACAACGACTCAACGACGGGTCAATACAGCAGAGCAGCACAAGCACAATGGGATAAGCTGCCAGAGCACCTAAGAGATATCTCATACAAAGCAGAATTCAAAAAGGAACTCAAAGCATATCTCTTAAGGATGCAAGAATCCTGACACTGCCTACGGGCCTAAAGAGGGCGTTGGACACCTCATCATCAGATGATACCTGAGTGTGGGACAAGTTCAGCGTTGATCACATCCTAAGCCGGAGTGTGGTTGGCCAAACCCCCTTGGGGAGTCACCTCGTGTCTACCAGCTTTTGCGAGTGCCACCGTTATATATAGTACTGAGTGAGAATATAACACTTTCAACATATATATAAATATATATATATATATATTTATGTATATATATATATAGTACTGAGTGAGAATATAACTCTTTCAACATATATATGCATATATATATATTATATTATATTATATTATTATATATATTTCCGTTTTTTTTTCTCGTTCCTCACTGAACTAGACCTTTACTTTGACTTCATAAAAGATTAATCTAACATATATATATATATATTATATATACATATATATATTTGTTAATTCCATATATATTTATTATTATTGTTATTACTATTTTATTATTATTATTATTATTATTATTATTATTATTAT
>WBZZ01000799.1:120000-132262 GCA_019918135.1 Paulinella micropora
AAAAGTTTGATTTTTAAAAAAAAATCTATTTATATTAAAAAAAAATATTTCTGTTCAAAAAGTTCAAGCTATTAATATTAAAAAAATTTAAGCTATAAAAAAACTTTCAAGCTGGAATTTTTTATATTAATATTATAGACAACTTTTTTTTTTAGCTTGAACTTTTTTATAAGATGTACAATATTGTACAATATTAAATATTACAATATTAAATATTACAATATTATTAAAACCGTCCCATGACTTTTTATTGTACTATTAATATCATTGTACAATACATGTTGGTAGGACAACTACGTTTTACTTTTAGTGATTACTTTGTGACTGGTAAGTATTGCTGTTGACATTCAAGACAACACAAAAAATTAGTTTTGAGTTTTTGTGTCAGATTTTCATTTTTGTGACAGTTTTTCATTTTTGTGACAAAAATTCAAATTTTCAAATTTAACGGTAACATTTCGCGAAAATTTACGATATTTTGCGGACGAATATAGCAGTTAATTTGAAAAATTCAAATTTTCACCCAAAATCAAAATTCCAACCAAAACAGAAAAATCATTTTTTTTTTTTGTCTTGAATGTCAACAGCAATAATTTATCAGTATAGTTCTGGTCAATAATTGTAACGGACGTAACGGTCCGTATTAGCATTCAGGATAGGACACTAATCATTGTGTAATAATTACAGTCGTGCGGACTTTATTTCAGTTTCATTATTACCTTTGAGTTTTTCAGTTCTGCTATCTACGTGCGGATTAAAAGTGTCGATTGGTATCGTGGCTTCTAACGGAGTCTCTCAGCAAACCTGCGTCTATGCCTCCGTATTAGGTCCGCGAGTGAGGTCACGTATTAAACTAATGTAGGCGCAGATAGGTAAATATGCAACCTTTTCTTATACCACTATACACAGTGATATATAGTAGTTAAGTCCCTGGTCCTACTGTTACCAATTGGTAATTTTTGGTTACCAATTGGTTATTCTATTACGCAAAGACGGAAATATTGTGCCAAAATTAGCACAATATTCGTTACCGATTAGTAACTTTTTTGTTACCAGTTGGTAATGAAAATTACCAATTGGTAATCCCAGGGACTTAAACAATAGAAGAGCTATATCTCTTTAACCCTTAACCGGTTTGCCACTTTTGGGGATCTAAAGTCACGTTTGGGGATCCGACCCAATTTCAAGTTTTTTATCCCTATTTGTGGTTTTTGACAGTTATATTATTAAATTCATTTGAATTAAACCCGGTGGAAGCTAATTGTGTAAAAAAACAGTTCTTTAATAACTAATAAAACCTTGACAATCATTGTCACAACGGCTGCCTCTTACATTTCCCAGATGAAACGAAATGATTGACTGTGTGCCACGGAAAACATTCTCCAGTTCGGTAAAAAAAATAGCGACAATCGCTGCAATAAGCACTGGTACGCTTGCGGATTCCATTACTAGCACACACCGCACAACAAACCGAGTTCTGCTTACCCGCGCCGCGCTTACCATCACTCGCCTCGTTTGTAAGACTTACCAAATAGCCAGGGCATATCACACGCTTGCCCCTCGCTGCGCTCCTAGAACCTCCAAAAAGCCCCGCATAAGACACCAAACCCTCAATAAGTTCCTTGAGCATGTCTTTGCGTGTTTTTTCTTCATGAAACTGTTTGTAGATGATAGTTGTGTTTGTAACCGCAACATCTAACAAACCCGCAAATAACTTGAACCAAGGCTTGTTGAATCTTACCGCCTTCTCAACTCCGTAACGAAGTCGTAACTGATCGCCTGTATCAACGCCGCCCATGTGCTGAGTGTATGTCTTGCAAATTTCAAAACAATTCACTGGAACCGTAGCTCCACCCCCCCCATGCAGCCTCCTTTCGACGTGGCTCATGGTACCCCCCAACACAGTTGACAAAAAATAAACCACCTGGGTGTCTTTCCAAGCAACAGCATGCATAGTGACTCCGTTATGACTCCAAGTGGCCATTGCGGACGTGCCCCGGTCACTATTCTTCTTGACTTCGTCCAGTAGCTCCTTTGCCGCCTCAGCCTGGGTTTGACAACAGTGCCAATGCAGTTGATGCCCCTCTTTAGGACACAGTCAAAAAACAACTGCAGCCCTGTGTAAAACCTATCTAAAGCGATGATCCTGCCGCTTTGGTCGATGCCGGCTAGGTCTAAAAGCTTCATAACAACTGCATACGTCATTCCGTGCCCAGAATCGTCCTGCACCGTTCCCTCACCCTCATAACAAAGCAGCGTATAAAAATAGCCTGTTACTGAACAGCACAGAGCAAACAGTTTGAATCCCCATTGATGGGTTTTTTCGGTAAGTATTGCCTGAGGTAGGTACGCCCTTTAAAAGGGATCATTCCCTCGTCGATTGACACCCACTGACCCAATTCCCACAGCCTAGGAAAATTTTCTTGTACAATCTCAATAAAGACTCGAACATTGAAAAGTTTGTCATACTGAGGGGAGTCACGAGGAGCTGCCAGACGGGGGTCAGTGAGATGAAAATAACGTTTGATATTCTGATACCTCACGTACCCCATGATGCTTGCAAGGTCTGGCCACTGCCAGAAGTCTGACACAGCGCCAATCCAATAATCTGTTTCAGCAGGCAACCCCATCACCCCCATCATTATAAGGATCGCCAAAAATGAAAGTATGTCAGATAGTGTCACGGGTACCCAAGGCCGCTGACGCTCTGAGTGGTTGAGATTACGTTTCCAGGTTGCATACTTGTTGGTGTTTCTTGTGACATTCTGCAAGAATTGCGTGGGTAAGAACATAAAGAAAATATCCACCATACTGAGGAGGTCGGGGGAACGCACAGAAAGTGATGCCCTGGACTGCCCTTCGAATGCCGGCAGCACACGAGGAGGTGCAACACCCACCTTCCATTCTTTGACATCTTTGAACTCACTGGCAGGTAGGCTATCGCCTTCGTCAATCTCTAGTGCCGGATCCTCCTCCTCGTCTTCACCAGACCCCTCATCTTCTTCGACATCATCGTCACTGACAAGTGAGTCGCTGGGATGAGGGGCTCGTTTGTTGTCCACATCTACTTCTTTTTGATCCTATTCATCGGCTCGGATTGAACTACCCGACTCATCCCCCGACTCTGGCGGTCTGTTGGAAAACAGTACAGTAAGGAATACTGACAGCCAACGCCGATGCATGTATGGAAGTACAGAAATCTACTATACTTCCAGCATCGTCCTTGGCAGAGAACAAAACAGAAGCAAATTGCACAAAATAGCTGAAACCAGGTAGGGATAGGTACACATAGTCATCGTCATCAGGGTCGCTGGGTATCAAGCCGTCCTCACTGCAAACACGCAGAGAAACCATTCGACATCACAAGAAAAATTCGAGGTTCAAGAAAAACAAGTCTACCCAGCATTTATTGCATTTTTGGCATCTCCGTCGATTTCCTGGCCTTGCCCAAGTATGCCGTTATCGGCAGAGCCACTCCCTTCAATTCTGTATTTGATAATCTCCGAAGCAATCATCATGGAATCGTCTTCATCCTCCGCATCCCACTTCATCCAAAACTTGTCTTTTGTACGACCATACTGTCGAGAAACAGTACCCTCAATCTCCCTCGTCTTCCAGTCATCAGGCCATTTTTGTTTGGCATAAGCCTCACCAAATTCCCTGACCGGAAGACGCACACGGACTGTGAGAAGCTCTTGGTGCGCAGACATGATGTTGAAAAAAAAAAAAAAGGTCCCCGCCACGTAAAAAAAGGCAACGAAAATTCGTGAAAAAAAGTGGTTGGTGCCTGGTTTCAGTTTCATATTTAAGTCACTTCTAGAAAAGCTATGACATTCTGGTTTTCACAGATAGCTTCCCCAACACGTAAATATTAAATTTGCAGCGTAGTACAACTTGTTTCGATTGGTATTTATGTTTTTATTCAACTCAAAAATTCAAACCACTTTTGGGGATTGAAGCCACTTTTGGGGATTGAAACCGGTTAAGGGTTAAGATGTAGTTATATCAGTTTTTATTTATATACTTTTGAGCCGGTTGAAAACGATAATATTACGATTCATAACCGGTACTACTTTTTTAAGCAGTATAATATTATCGTTAGTGGTCACGGACACTGGGAAATGCCTCTCGTTTCCCTTTTTGTTACTTGGCTCTCTCCTACATTTTCCGCCATACTGGTTTCCTCTCTTTGTAGAGGAAGATTAGGTTATTATCAGAGTGCTGTGGAATTGGAAGGATAAATACCCAGGCTTACATTAAATAATATCTTTTGATTATAACTGACGAAAGTGGAGTCCCAGCCTAGATTTTCATATCCTCCAAATTTCAATTCAGCAATTTGAAAAATAGCCACTCCCCTAAGCAAAGAAAGAAGGAAAGGTAGTGGAGGAGTGTAGGAAAGGAGTTGGAGAGGTGTTAGCAGTTTGCAGTGCACAAAAACAATACGCTAATTCCAGAAATTCCTAATTCAATTTTAGGTCTGATGTGCCAAATTATACTAAAACTAGCAATATATTAATATATTGCAATCATTGATAGTAAGTACTATCGTAACAAACATGTTTGCAGAAACGGCATTAAGTGCAGAAATTCAGGTATTTATAATGTTTCTGCTTTTTTCGTCTGAGGCCGCAAAATATGTGTTTTGCAGCAGTTATAAAAAATCTAAAACAACATGAAACGTGAGCTGTGTGTTGGATCCGCACTTTTCTGTCATGTCCCTGGACAAGCTGGTGACATAAGGCGGTGCGGACCCAACGCAGGTGATCGAGATACTATAACACAAAAGAATTCTTCGCTGTCAGTGTCACAGCGAGAAAAGACATAAAATGCAAAGAAGCAAACGCCTCAGCTGGTTTTGCAACAAGAAGCTGCAAGGCACAGTCGACTCGGCAGTGTTTCTGGCACTAATGGCTATTTTAACAGCGAGTGATGTATGTTGCTGTTGAAATAGCAGTTAATTGCGAAGGCAAAAAAAGAACGTATCAGTTTTTTTTCCAGCTGGTTTTGCAACGAGGATCCGGAGTTGCAGGGCACAGCAGACTTGACAGTGTTTCTGGTACTAATTACTACTTTAACAGCGAATGGTGCATGCCATGATTGCACTGTTAAAGTAGCTGTTAGTGGAGCGGGCTTTGCAGAAGCCTGAGCTGTGGGTTGGATCATTTCTGCCATGTGGACAAGCTGGTGACCGAAGGCGGCGTGGACCCAACTCAGGTGATCTAGACACCGCAACTTCTACAACGAGTTTCGTGGAGCTGTTGGCGGCCGCGTCGAGGAATAGGTCAAGCAGCAGCAGCACTCCCAGCCGCAGAAGATGGTGGACGTGAGGAAATAGTAGGCAATATGGGAAGATCACAAGATCGAGCCATCAATTCTTATCACTGTAGTACCGATGCTCAAGTTTACCTTATCACATCTATCTTATACACATCTTCATACAATAGCTTAATAACGCAATCATGCTTTCACTTAGCAGCTGATCCACGCTTGTGTATGCATGGGTTGCCAGTATGTATTTCCAGAGTAGAAAGGGTGGGAAAGGTGGCTTTGCATTCATAACATGCATGGGTTCCTGGGTCGGGTGCCATTTTTTTCAATAAGTCGACGAGACAAACCTGTCTTTGTCCCGTGTGATCCTTGCAACTTCAGCCATTAGAGTGTTCTGGCGGGCGCGCTCGACGTCAGGGACGCCACTCACATTGTATTTCTATAAAAGGTCTTACGCTTCCTACTCATCCCTACGAGTGGCGCGGCAAGTGCTGATATTCCTATTTAATAATTTTCAAAGCGTCGGCGTAAAAACGTGCTTGTTGGTAATACTGCTTCCCACTCAGCTCTACGAGTAGCAAGTATTCTATTTAAAAAGTGACAAAAAACTTTAGTTTAAACGTTTTTTTTTTTTTTTTTTTTTTTTTTTTTTTTTTTTTTTGTATTTTGCTTTTGTTTTGTTTTGTTTTGCTTTGTTTGTTTTGTTTTGTTTTTGTTTCCTCAATTCACCTCTACGAAAAGCAAGTATAATATTTTATTAAAACAGTGCTTGCGTTAAAAACTTAAAACTAAAAAAAAAAATAAAAAAAAAATCATCAGCTGATGACGTTCCGATCTCACGTTGCAGTGCGTGGCTTTGGGAAAAACTTCAGAATTGCAAGCGTGCAGATTGTGTCTGAGTCTACACTACTAGTCACTAGTATTAATAATTTTGTTTTTTCCGAAGTTTTTTAAAATTTATTTTCAAGTAATGTGACAGTGTGTGACCGGTAGTTATGTAATGCCCCCCAACGATAGCTCGAAAAAAAGTCGGTAATACAACCAAACACAGTCCTCAAGAATGAGAATGATGTCTCGTTATATTAGCTCAGTGAAGCCAAAAAGGAAAACGGCAACAGACCAGGAATAAAATGGCATCAGGTCCAATCCGGACAAATAATACTGAAAAACAAGCTGGTGCACCTGTCACCAGGAAAAGGTACTTTTTACCGGCTATCCGGGGGTGATGCCTACAGTACCCCCTCCCGATTTTATGACGGAAATAGCATTTTCGTCATACACCTTCTGATTTCTTTCTGCAAATAGTATGCGCTATGGAGTCATGCCACACAGCGCATCGACCCACTGATAGACGCTAAAAGACGATAAATATATCCTCATACGGCACGTCAAAGCGGATTCTCTAGCCTTTCTTGTAAATTTTGAACTCCTTCCCCTCAATTTTTTTTTTCAGCAGTATGTCAAGAACAAACGTACTATGAATAAAAAATACAAGCAACGTGGTGCTGTATTCCCCCTTGATCTCCTTCTTCTTCTTCTTCTTCTTCTTATTATTATTATTATTATTATTATTATTATTATTATTATTATTATTATTATTCACAGGGAGATCGTAAGTACATTGTCTTTTTTAATGACATACCCTTGTATAAGGCGGATATCCTATGATATAGTATTAGGGGGCCAGTCCTAATAGCTATATATCCGAAGTCGAGGTGTATGTACCCGACCCAGCGATATACCGACACAAGTAGAGATTGACCGTGCTCAGGTACGACAGTATATAATCTATCGTAAAAAATAATTTAATGAAAGTTTCAGAGAACATTTCATTTTCGAGAACATCATCCCAGGACATGGAAAGGGTCATACCCGGGAACACCATCGCTCAATACACTAGCGATCCCCGTATACGGTGTAGTATCATCGTCGATCGACCTTTCGCACTCGTATGTTGCGATCGAATGCCAAGTTATATCACTGAGTCTTTTTAATATTCATATTGATAACTGATGATGCATGATCAAATCATGATACGCCGTGGGCAATCAATCAGTTTATTTGAGACGCATAAAGAAAAATAGTTTCTTTGTCACTGCCTTCGTCGCCTGGCGCGGATTTCTTTGCCTGGTGGAGGACCACCAACAAAAGTCAGATCGAACTTTGACTGTTCGAGAATGTCCCAGATCTTATTAGGGATTCCGCCCAACGATAATTCAAAAGGGACATCAAGCACTCCTCTTGGCAGTGTCTGAATGGTCCACGCAGTGTAATCCTTGTCTCTGGGAGTAATTGTATCATCCCATGTCTCGAGACTTTTTGCGTCTTTATATACTGGCAGATAATGTCCTGCCTTTGGATCCTCAACCGGGTCCATACTTTTCCAGAACTGGAGTATCGGTTGTACTATCTTTGCGGCTGATGATATTTTGAGTGTCAGTGTGACACGCGTCTGTCGTGGGACCGCCACGACCCGCATCAAGTATAAGTCTGAGAGAGTGTCATCAGCGACATGTTGTTCCGCTGGTCTCATCAGATAGAAAACATTTTTCACCCATGCGATGGTTGCTATCGCATCGCCTTCCTTCCATCGCTCATGGACAATCTCAACGTTGCCCGCGTTTGGGTCAGTGTCCGTCCCCTCCTCCTCCTGGTGGACGTCGTTTGATCTCATCGACCTCATCGCATTCCGCGCTCTCCTTAGCTGCGCCTCTGTGATCTTTTCTCCTTCTTTCCGCTATGCTCTCGCGGAGACTTAGACTGAGTCCCCACCGCGCTTATGCGGTCAGTCTTCTCCTTGCTGTCCACCTCACTCTCCTCCTTCTCAGCTATCGGTGCCCGATAAGCATCGTCTTGGTCTATGCCAGCCTCCTTGTGGATGGGCGGCACCTCTTTGAAATCATCCTTCATCCGTTTTCACGCCTCCTCAACGGATTCATCTTCCAGTAAGAAGGGATCATACTTAATCAGCCTTCTTACATTCACAATTTGCACCTTCCCTCTACCCCTGATCTTGTAATTCAGAGGTCCCGTCTGTTCTATAATCTGATAAGGTCCTTTCCAGTGAGTGAACAGCTTAGAGCTGACTCCCTTCGGGACTTGAAGATGGTACAATAGTACAATATCCCCGACCTGGAACTTGATCTGATCCAAGTGCGCTTGTCGCACCCCTTCAGCATCAGTCTTTCGGCGCTCCGCCTCTCTATGCGCCCTGACTATTTGTTCCGCCTCCATCTTCACTCTAAGTCTCATCCCAAACAACTCATCCGCATCCGCCCAAGTATCTTTTGGGTGAAGGAGCGAAGTCGGGATATCAGGCTCACGCCCATATACTAACTGATATGGCGAGATTGAGCTCTTCGAGCCTCCTAACGCCGTAGAGGGTAGACAGTTCATTGCAAACGCAAATGATGGTGCTGCCTCGACCCATGCTCTTTGATTCTCCTTCTTCATGCAATACATCTTTAGCGAGGCTTTGAGGGGTCTGTGTACCCGCTCGATTTTCCCATTTGCTCGCGGGTTATAGGCAGTAACATATTGCCATTTCATCCCGTAAAATTTAGATAGTTTGTCGATGACCTCGTTATTAAAGTCCGAGCCTCGATCAGAACATATCTTTCTTGGTACTCCGATCTGTGAGATGATCCTATCGATCAGCGCCTCGGCCGTCGTCTTGCCGGTAACGTCTTTGACAGGGATGATCCACACATAGTTGGTGGCTCTGTCAATAGCCGTAAGGAGGTATTTGTAACCATCCTTCGATTCTGGGAAAGGTCCCACATGATCAATGTGTATAAACTCAAACATCCCCGCATGAAGAGGAAATTCGCCAATCAGGCCGAAATTTGCCTTCAGTGGTGTTTTGTTTATCTTGCACGGGATGCATGCATCCACCGCCTGATCTATCTCCTCCTTCATCTTCTTCCACCAGAATCGCCTCGCTACGAACATATGAGTTCGTTGTCGACCCGGATGCGCCAAAAGTGGGCAATTGTGGGCTGCGACAAATATAAATCGTCTCAGACTCTCCGGTACCCAAAGGGTCCATTTGTCCGGCTGTGACACATAGCGACCGTGAAGGCCCTTGTACCACAGTAGACCATCTCTCCATCCCATCTCCTTCATCTGATCTTTGATCGCTTTCGTCATCCGTAGCTCATCCGGGTTCTGATATAACTGTATCAGTTCTTTAAACTCCGGATCTTGAGCCTGTTGTTGCCTCCATGCGGTAGGCGAGGCTATATGGATAGTACCATCTTCTAGCCGTACCCCGATTCTTTCCGGGTCATCGTCTAGGTCACTTCTCCGCTCTTGAGGAGGCTCCGCATAAACTTCCTGCGTCTCCTCTTCCTCTCTTATGTTCGCCTTCGCATTCTCATATACCTCATAGGACCACTCAGCGTCCTCCTGGGTATGTAGCTCACAACATATCCCGTGATCCGGGCCTTGTGGACTGTACCGTAGACCTGTGCGGTCATATCGGACTCCACTCGCCATCTCCATCGCCTCAATGTGGCTGACCTCATACACCTTGTCAGTGGACAAGTCTTCCATCTCCACCGTGGACACCAACGCCGATACTTCTGAGTTAAACTCTAGCCTAGAGAGGCTATCAGCGACCACATTTCGCTTTCCCGGTAGATGGACCATTGTAAAATCGAAACAAGACAAGAACGCTTGCCACCGCGCCAGCCGTCCCGTCTGTTCATGATTCATCAACCATAACAGGTTATGATGATCAGTTCTGACAGTAAATTGAGGTCCTCCCCACAAATACTCTCTGAGCCTCTTGAGGGCCCATACTACCGCCAACGCCTCTCTTTGCCTTGTGCAATAGTTTCTCTCCGCCGCACACAACTTCCTACTAATAAACATGATTGGGCGTAATTTCTTCTCCTCATCCTCTTGTTGTAATACAGCCCCAATCGCAAACTTAGATGCGTCTGTATCGACTACGAATTGTTTCGTAAAGTCGGGCATCGTTAACACCAGTCCTCCGTCTTTCGGGTCTTTGTAAATGAGATCTTTGAGCGCATGAAACGCTTGCAAAGCCTCTTCGTCCCACTTCTCAAAGTCTCCAAAATCTATCATTTTCTCCACTTTAGCCCGTGTTGCACCCCAATCGGGTATAAACTGGCTATAGTATTGCGCCATCGCAAGGAATGAGTGCAATTCAGTGCGGTTCTTCTGTATCGGTCGATTCATAATCTCCTCCCTCTTCTCTTTGGATATCGAGACTCGATTATGGGAGATCTCGTACCCTAAGTATGTCACACTCGTCTTGGCAAGTTGACACTTCTTTAGATTGCACTTCAGGCCAAAAGCTCCGATGCGCCTGAATATATCGGACAAATGATCGATATGCTCCTCCATTGTGTTAGAGTATACGATAATGTCATCGATATATCAAAATGCATATTCTCCCGCCTTCTGTCCCCGCCTTCTCATAAAACCACCGTCAGACAAATCATCGTACTGACTGCTCAACATCTTCTGCATCGCCTTCTGGAAAAGTCCTGGGGCTTGCTTGAGGCCCATCGGAAGCACTTTCCATTGATATATTTCCATACCCACCACAAACGCCGTCAGCCATCTGGACTTTTCCTCCAGTGGTATTTGCCAGAAGCCATTCTTAAGGTCAATGACCGAATAGAATGTTGCATTCCGCAGTACTCTCCTTCCTTCTTCTAATATCGGGAGAGGATTTCTCTCTTCCTCCAGCACCTTGTTAACACGAGCATAGTTAACTGTCAGGCGCCATTCTCCTCCTGGCTTCGGCACTATTCTCGGTTGTGAGACTATTGGAGATGTTGATCTCTCAATAAAGTCCTCATTGAGCAGCTGTCTTGCTAGCTCCTCCGCTATCTTCGCCTCATGTATACTCAAATTCGCCCTTCGTGGTGCCGGTGACGGCTCCGCACCCGGTATTTTGTAAATAACCGCAGTGAAATCTTCAGGCTTGACACCACCTGCATGTGGAGGGTCAAAAATTTCCTTGTTCGCCTCTAATTTGGCTTTTAAAAGCTCCTTCTCCTTCTCCGTGCCTACTCCTTCTTCCAATATTTTCCGCGCCGCCTCTTGAAAATCTTCATCAGACATCTGCTTATGTTGCTTGAGGGGTTCTCTGTCCTCCTCCAAGCCTAAGTCCTCTTCCGAGACATCATCTAGGCCCGTCTTTTCATACGTGACCGTGTCCGGCTCATCATCTTTACCGAGCTCCACCAGCATGTCAATGAGTCTCGCGTATTGCAAAGGAGCTTTACGGGTGTAAAAAACCATCAAAGCATGTGAATGCTTGCGGTATCAATTTCAAGTTGTCGAGGTCTCTGAGCTTCCGCTTGTATGCACTGCTCTGCTCACGAGTTCCCATACGACAAGCCACCACTAGCTGTTGCTTGCGAGAGGGTACCGGTATAGGATGATCAATAAGCCTGTCCCATATTTCCTGCGCCCATATCGCCTTCTCATTATATGGCAGGATAATAGTATACTGCTTATTATTTTCGAATAAAGTCCGTAAGCATTTCTTCACTTCACACAGTGAACGCGGCCACGTGGGCTCGTCACCCCAGAAATCAGTAATAAAACTTTTAATAGTTTCTGGTGGAGTATCCGGGATTCGTCCCGTTCTCCTTGGTACAAACGCCTCCCTTTTTTCTTCTCCTACTTTCGCATGGAAACAGTATCCGTTAGTAATATGGACATCTGTTCCTACTCCTTCCGCGAATCTCGCCGACGACGGGCTTCTTTGTGCGACACATATAATCTCCTCCTTTCGCTTCTCGATTAAGTCATCAATAGACTTTTTGTCCCAATGCCATGTCGGAACTGTGACAGTGCACACTTGGGATTCCAATTGTCGGTCCAGGACAGTTCATCCGGTCTTACGACATGGGGGTGAACGTACACCTCAAGTGCCTCATGTGCGATGGCCATCTTTTTGTGATCCGTCGCTAGACTCAGCTCATAAGCCTCATAAGAGTCAGTAGCG
>WBZZ01000800.1:17500-20000 GCA_019918135.1 Paulinella micropora
TACATACATAGGCAACATCCCGAGCACTGTGATACCAATATCACGCCTGCTATGTTATACATACATTACATAAATACATTACACATTACATACATACATAGGCAACATATCCCGAGCACTGTGACACCAATGTCACGCCTGCTATGCTATACAGACATTACATACATACATACACATTACATACATACATACATAGGCAACATCCCGTGTCTTGTGATACCAATCTCACGCCTGCTATGCTATAGATACATTACATACATACATTACACATTATATACATACATAGGCAACACATCCCGAGCACTGTGACACCAATGTCACGCCTGCTATGCCATACAGACATTACATACATACATTACACCTTACATACATACATAGGCAACATCCCGAGCACTGTGACACCAATGTCATGCCTGCTATGCTATACATACATTACATACATACATTACAAATTACATACATACATAGGCAACACATCGCGAGCACTGTGATACCAATGTCACGCCTGCCATGCTATATAGACATTACATACATTACATACATACATACACATTACATACATACATAGGCAACATCCCGAGCACTGTGATACTAATGTCACGCCTGCTATACATACATTACATACATACATACATTACACATTACACACATACATAGGCAGCATCCCGAGCACTGTGATACCAATGTCATGCCTGCTATGCATATATTACATACATACATACACATTACATACATACATACATACATACATACATACATACATACATGACATGCATGCATACATACATACATACGTACATACATACATACATACATACGTACATACATACATGCATACATACATACATACATACATACATACATACATACAGACCATACAAAACATACATACCTACGGGTACATTCATAGGCAACATCCCGAGCACTGTGATACCAATGTCATGCCTGCTATGCTATACATACATTACATACATACATTACACATTACATACATACATACATAGGCAACACATCCCGAGCACTGTGATACTAATGTCACGCCTGCTATGCTATACAGACATTACATTGCATACATACATAGACATTACATACATACATAGGCAACATCCCGAGCACTGTGATACCAATGTCATGCCTGCTATACATACATTACATACATACATACACATTACATACATACATACATACATACATACATACATACATACATAACATGCATGCATACATACGTACATACATACATACATACATACATGCATACATACATACATACATACATACATACAGACCATACAAATTATACATACCTACTGGTACATGCATAGGCAACATCCCGAGCACTGTGATACCAATACATACATACATACATACATACATACATACATACGTTCATGCATACGTTCATACATACGTACGTAAGTACATACATACGTACATACATATATGCATACATGCGTACATACATACACACATACATACATGCATGCATACATACATGTCACGCCTGCTATAAAGACATTACATACATACATACATACACAGGCAACACATCCCGAGCACTGTGATACCAATGTCATGCCTGCTATGCTATACATTACATAAATACATACACATCACATACATACATACATACATACATATATACATGACATACATACATACATACATACATACATACATACATACATACAGACCATACAAAACATACATACCTACTGGTACATGCATAGGCAACATCCCAAGCACTGAGACACCAATGTCGTGCCTGGTACACATACATTTACATACATACATGCATAGGCAACATCCCGAGCACTGTGACACCAATGTCATGCCTGCGAACGTGGGTTGGTTCTTCACGGGCTTGCCGCAGTCTCGCTCCCATTCGGTCATGGTATGTGTATGTATGTATGTATGTATGTATGTATGTAATGTAATGCCGCAGTCTCGCTCTCACTCAGTCATGGTATGTGTATGTTATGTATGTATGTATGTAATGTAATGTAAATGTAAATGTAAATGTAAATGTAAATGTAAATGTAAATGTCAACGCCAATGCCAATCAATGCCCATGCCCATGCCAATGCCAATGCCCATGCCAATGCCAATGCAAATGCCAATTCCAATGCCAATTCCAATGCCCATGCCAGTGCCAATGCCAATGCCAATGCCAACGCCAATGCCAATGCCAACGCCAACGCCCATGCCAATGCCCATGCCAATGCCCATGCCAATGCCAATGCCAATGCCAAGGTCAACGCCAATGCCCGTGCCCATGCCAATGTCCATGCCCATGCCAATGCCAATGCCAATGCCCATGCCCATGCCCATGCCCATGCCAATGGCCATGCCAATGCCAATGCCAATGCCAATGCCATGCCATGTAATGTAATGTAATGTAATGTAATGTATGTATGGTTGGAGGAGGACGAGGCATACATTTCCATCTCCCGCTTCCGTTTCTAGATACATGTATTATGTATGTATGTATGTATGTATG
>WBZZ01000800.1:30000-37500 GCA_019918135.1 Paulinella micropora
TGTTTTGTTTTATTTTTGTATTGTATTGCATTGTATTCTATTGTATCGAATCGCATTGAACTTTCTACTTGAATTATCTTGTCTTGAATGCTTGTTCAATGCTATTGAATTGCCTTTGGCATCGTATTTTGATATTCGTTGATGTGTTGTTTGGTGTCTTATGCATATATCACTATCCTGTCAGGTCCTCAAGCCTTTCTGTTCTCAAATATGCAAGATTACGACAGCGTCCGTGCCTTTGATCAAACTAGTGGACGCTGAAACAGGTAACTCGTATCTTAGCTCCGTTTCTACACCACCCCGATTTCCGGGTTCTGGGTGTGAAAGTGGCCACCACAGGCCAGGGTTTTCTGGAAGCAAAACACCCAGAAAGTGGCCCCAGAATCCCGGAATTCTGGGTAGTGTTGAACGTGCGTTACCCTATAACTCTTATTCTTCTCTTACGGTAAAAAATCTTCTGTACTCTTACTCTTCATCTTACTCTTACTCTTCATATTATTCTTACTATCTATCTATCTATCTGTCTATCTATCTATCTATCTATCTAATATCTTATATTATATATATATATATATATATGTATATTGACATATACTGCGTTGGTCGGTGTGATCTATATAATGGTGATATATATATATATATATATATATATATATATATATATATATATATAAATATTGACATATACTGCGTCGGTCGGTGTGGAGGCTGAGACTAGTAGTATATGTGATAGATAAGACAGAAAACGTAGTGTGGAATGTATACAGAAGATATATTATCGGTTACCTCCACAAAGTTTGGTCAGGTTACCGATAAAACTACATATGCGGCGAACTACATATGCGGCGCGCCAAATTTGACGTTTTTTGCGGGCTCGCCGGCCCGGCTCGCCCGCAAAACACGTCAAATTTGTGGCTAGCCGCATAACATACTATTATACACTACATATACACCACCGCGTCCGTGCCTTTTGATCAAGCGAGTGGAACGCTGAGATTGGTAGATGTGAAAGATAAGATAGATAAGATAGTGTATAATGTATGCAAGTTATGCATTATATGCTACATGTCAAAGGAAATAGTTAAATGCATTGACATACACTGCGTCGGTGCCTTTTGATCAAGCGAGTGGACGCTGAGATTGGTAGTAGATATGATAGAGAAGATAGATAAGATAGTGTAGAATGTATGCAAGTTATGCATTATGTGCTACATATTCAAAGGAAATAGTTAAATAGATTGAGATATACTGCGTCGGTTATCGGGCGAGTGGACGCTGAGATTGGTAGTAGATGTGATAGATAAGATAGATAACATAGTGTAGAATGTATGCAAGTTATGCATTATATGCTACATAAAATAGTTAAATCCATTGACATATGCTGCGTCGGTGCGTTTTGATCAAGCGAGTGGACGCTGAGATTGGTAGTAGAGGTGATAAATAAGATAGATAAGATAGTGTAATGTATGCCAGTTATGCATTATATGCTACATATTCAAAGGAAATATTTAAATACATTGACATATACTGCGTCGGTGCGTTTTGATCAAGCGAGTGGACGCTGAGATTGGTAGTAGATGTGATAGATAGATAGATAAGATAGTGTAGAATGTATGCAAGTTATGCATTATGTGCTACATATTCAAAGGAAATAGTTAAATACATTGACATATACTGCGTCGGTGCATTTTGATCAAGCGAGTGGACGCTGGTTATTATTATTATTATTATTATTATTATTATTATTATTATTATTATTATTATTATTATTCAGCCCAATGGCCTCAAGGCGTTAAACTGTGACGCCAACTCATAACCCTTTGGTGGTAGATGCTGGGGAGGAGGGTCGTTGCGCGCGTAAAAGATCTTAAACTCCGCATATGCTGGTTGATAGCCCAGGACCCAGCAGACACCAGATTGTTACGGGTGGGGTTTCGAGGCAGCTCTAGCAACCGCGCTTGGTGTATGCACTTGCACATTCGGTGACGTCTTGCAAGAGGTTGCTGGGACTGCGGAATAACCTCGGCTTAGTGCAGTCTTGCCCTCAGGAGCTCCATCGGTGGCCCCGATCATCAGGCGAGAGACTGACACGGGGGGGTGGAGGACCTCGAACAAGGGTATTGGAGGCTTATGTCCGTTGAGGATATGCCATTAGCTGCATCAGTACGCCTCAGATATAGTAAATCTGCCTTGGAGTGTTGACTGTGACATATTTGAGGGAAATCCCGATGAAAAAACCTAGTCACACTTGCTAAACAGAGTTCCAGCCCAATGGCCTCAAGGCGTTAAACTGTGACGCCAACTCATAACCCTTTGGTGGTAGATGCTGGGGAGGAGGGTCGTTGCGCGCGTAAAAGATCTTAAACTCCGCATATGCTGGTTGATAGCCCAGGACCCAGCAGACACCAGATTGTTACGGGTGGGGTTTCGAGGCAGCTCTAGCAACCGCGCTTGGTGTATGCACTTGCACATTCGGTGACGTCTTGCAAGAGGTTGCTGGGACTGCGGAATAACCTCGGCTTAGTGCAGTCTTGCCCTCAGGAGCTCCATCGGTGGCCCCGATCATGAGGCGAGAGACTGACACGGGGGGGTGGAGGATCTCGAACAAGGGTATTGGAGGCTTATGTCCGTTGAGGATATGCCATTAGCTGCATCAGTACGCCTCAGATATAGAATTATTATTATTATTATTGTTATTGTTATTATTATTATTATTATTATTATTATTATTATTGTTGTTGTTGTTGTTGTTGTTGTTGTCGTTGTCGTTGTCGTTGTCTGGTAGTGGATGTGATAAATAAGATAGATAAGATAGTGTAGAATGTATGCAAGTTATGTGCTACATATTCAAAGGAAATAAACATAGATAAGATAGATAACATATTCAAAGGAAATAAATATAGATGAGATAGATAACATATTCAAAGGAAATAAATGTAGATAAGATAGATAACATATTCAAAGTAAATAAATATAGATAAGATAGCTAACATATTCAAAGGAAATGAATATAGATAAGATAGATAACATATTCAAAGGAAATAAAGATAGATAAGATAGATGACATATTCAGAGGAAATAAATATAGATAAGATAGCTAACATGTTCAGAGGAAATAAATATAGATAAGATAGCTAACATGTTCAAAGGAAATAAATATAGATAAGATAGCTAACATATTCAGAGGAAATAAATATAGATAAGATAGATAACGTATTCAAAGGAAATAAAT
This sequence comes from Paulinella micropora, assembly GCA_019918135.1. Lineage (NCBI taxonomy): Eukaryota > Cercozoa > Imbricatea > Euglyphida > Paulinellidae > Paulinella > Paulinella micropora. The sequence goes on from WBZZ01000800.1 coordinate 33,233, forward strand.
ATAGATAAAGATAGATAACATATTCAAAGGAAATAAATGTAGATAAGATGGATAACATTTTCAAAGGAAATAAATATAGATAAGATAGATGACATATTCAAAGGAAATAAATATAGATAAGATAGCTAACATATTCAAAGGAAATAAATATAGATAAGATAGATAACATATTCAAAGAAAATAAATATAGATAAGATGGATGACATATTCAGAAGAAATAGATAAGATAGATAACGTATTCAAAGGAAATAAATATAGATAGGATAGATGACATATGCAGAGGAAATAAATATAGATAAGATAGCTAACATATTCAAAGGAAATAAACATAGATAAGATAGATAGCATATTCCAAGGAAATAAATATAGATAAGATGGATAACATATTCAAAGGAAATAAATGTAGATAAGATGGATAACATATTCAAAGGAAATAAATATAGATAAGATAGATAACATATTCAAAGGAAATAAATATAGATAAGATAGCTAACATATTCAGAGGAAATAAATAGATAAAGATAGATGGCATATTCAAAGGAAATAAATATAGATAAGATTGATGACATATTCAGAGGAAATAAATTTAGATAAGATAGATGACATATTCAAAGGAAATAAATATAGATAAGATAGATAACATAGCGTTGACTTTATCTACAGAACAAAAATGTGAATTGTGCACTACATATATAAAGCAATTAATAAACATATATTTACATATACTGCGTCGGTGCCTTTTGATCAAGCTTGAAGGCGGAAACAGGTATGTTGTTGTTGTTGTTGTTGTTGTTTTTTTTTTGGGGGGGGGGGGGGGGGGTCGACATATATACATATAATCTGCGACATCTACAAAAGAAACAAACACCTAAACGTACCTGTATCTATCTATCTATCTATCTATCTATCTATATATCTATCTATCTATCTATCTATACTTTTACCTGTATCCAGGACTGGAGGTGGACATCACGTTTAACGTGGATTCGGGGATCCAGGTAGGTAGGTAGGTAGATAGATAGATATATAATTAGGCAGGAAGATGGATAAGTATGCTAAGCGGCCGTCTTGCATGGACACGACTAGGGGCCTAGGTAGGTAGGTAGGTAGGTAGGTAGATCGTTCCTTATTATTGCTGAGAGCGGCCGTCTTGAACTGACATGACTAGGCCTAGGTAGGTAGGCAGGTAGGTAGGTAGGTAGGTAGGCAGTCAGGTAGGTAGGTAGGTAGGTAGGTAGGTAGATCGTTCCTTGTTCTTGTGCTGAGAGCGGCCGTCTTGACCTGACATGACTAGGCCTAGGTAGGTAGGTAGGTAGGTAGGTAGATAAGTAGGCAGGAAGATCGATAAGTATGCTAAGAGCGGCCGTCTTGCATCGACACGACTAGGGGCCTAGGTAGGTAGGTAGGTAGGTAGGTAGGTAGATCTTTCTTTATTCTTGTGCTGAGAGCGGCCGTCTTGAACTGACACAACTAGGCCTAGGTAGGTAGGTAGGTACGGAGGTAGGTAGGTAGGTAGGTAGGCAGGTAGGTAGGTAGGTAGGTAGGTAGGTAGGTAGGTAGGTAGGTAGGTAGGCAGATCGTTCCTTGTTCTTGTGCTGAGAGCGGCCGTCTTGAACTGACACAACTAGGCCTAGGTAGGTAGGTAGGTAGGGAGGTAGGTAGATCGTTCCTTATTTTTTGTGCTGAGAGCGGAGAATGCATGTATGTTATATGTATGTATGTATCTATGTATGTCTGTATGTATGTATGTCTGTAAGTATTTATGTCTGTATGTATGCATGCATGTATGTATGTATGTCTGTATGTATGGCTGTCTTGAACTGACAGAGCACCCACCTATGTTACCAGTACGTACAGCGCTACCCCCTCGTTCTTCGTCCGCTGCTACTGATCCTCAAGCAAATTCTTAAGACTCGCTCCCTCAACACGCTCTACATGGGCGGCGTGCCCTCTTTCTCCCTCATGCTGCTGCTCGTGTCCTTCCTCGAGTTCTGGGTCTGGCCCCCAGGCACCGAGGTAAAAAGAAAACCCCCCACCCCCCCCCCCCCCCCAAAAAAAGAACAACAACAACAACAACAGTAACAACAACAGCAGCAACAACAACAACAACGACAGCAACAACAGCAGCAACAACAAAAACGACGACGACAATAAGAACAAACAACAACCTCAAAAGGGCAAGTAAAATTAGAATGGGAAGCAAAAGCCAGCGAAAATGTTCCTGTTATTTGCTTGCGGCCTGGTAAAAAAAATTGTTGGTGGGATAACCTGAAAAGTCAGTGAAGGAAAGTATGGTTAGATTACCGTGAAGATATTGGGAAAATGGTAATACATAGTGTGAAAAAGGAAATGATATGGTAGGTGAATTGAATTTCCGGGCAACTTGCCACCATTGTCTCACATCTTTTAAATATATATATATATATATATATATATATATATATATATATATATATATATATATGTATGTATATATATATGTATATATATGTATATATAATATATATATATATTTTTTTAATGTGGGGTAATGTATGTATGTATGTATGTATGTATGTCATGTCATGTAATGTAATGTATGTATGTATTAATGTAATGTATGTATGCATGTATGTATGTATGTATATATGTATGTATGTCATGTATGTAATGTATGTCATGTATGTCATGTATGTAATGTATGTAATGTATGTAATGTATGTAATATATGTAATACATGTAATGTATGTAATGTATGTCTGCCTGTTTCCCTGTCTGCCTGTATCTGTCTATCTATCTATCTATCTATCTATCTATCTATCTGAAATAGCGACGGGAAGCACAATCCTGTTCCCTCAGGGTGCCCTTTCTCGCTTGTTGAGCCCGGAATAAAACCCACAGTGCTCTGTCGGTTTATACTAGACTGTCGAACAGTCTCGAAACTCCATCTGCTTACTGGGCCCTCTGTAATGGAGGTGGGAGCTCGTTCTGCAAGGGGCGCTTTATGGAACGAGCCCTGGCCCCGCCTGGTACTAGGGAGCTTTGGTATCGCCTGTATCAGTCCCTTCCGTGCAAACATCACGGCTTAGCTGGGCATCGGGTTAATACTTTACCCACAGACTTCCTTGGTTGACGAAATCAGAAGCTCCTTTTTTCTGACATTAGTCGATATTTCATCAGTTGATCTCATCACTTACTCCACGGAGCGAACCAAGGCCACTTGAGGTGGCACTGACCCTCCCTTGGGCTTGGTTTTTTTGAAATGGGTGCCATCTGTCGACAGACAGAGAATTAGGGGATGGTGTGGGTGTGCTGGGCCCGTGGTGGGGTGCCTTTTGTGTGCCTAGCCATACGCCTATAAGTCACATGCCGAAATAGCGACGGGAAGCACAATCCTGTTCCCTCAGGGTGCCCTTTCTCGCTTGTTGAGCCCGGAATAAAACCCACAGTGCTCTGTCGGTTTATACTAGACTGTCGAACAGTCTCGAAACTCCATCTGCTTACTGGGCCCTCTGTAATGGAGGTGGGAGCTCGTTCTGCAAGGGGCGCTTTATGGAACGAGCCCTGGCCCCGCCTGGTACTAGGGAGCTTTGGTATCGCCTGTATCAGTCCCTTCCGTGCAAACATCACGGCTTAGCTGGGCATCGGGTTAATACTTTACCCACAGACTTCCTTGGTTGACGAAATCAGAAGCTCCTTTTTTCTGACATTAGTCGATATTTCATCAGTTGATCTCATCACTTACTCCACGGAGCGAACCAAGGCCACTTGAGGTGGCACTGACCCTCCCTTGGGCTTGGTTTTTTTGAAATGGGTGCCATCTGTCGACAGACAGAGAATTAGGGGATGGTGTGGGTGTGCTGGGCCCGTGGTGGGGTGCCTTTTGTGTGCCTAGCCATACGCCTATAAGTCACATGCCGAAATAGCGACGGGAAGCACAATCCTGTTCCCTCAGGGTGCCCTTTCTCGCTTGTTGAGCCCGGAATAAAACCCACAGTGCTCTGTCGGTTTATACTAGACTGTCGAACAGTCTCGAAACTCCATCTGCTTACTGGGCCCTCTGTAATGGAGGTGGGAGCTCGTTCTGCAAGGGGCGCTTATGGAACGAGCCCTGGCCCCGCCTGGTACTAGGGAGCTTTGGTATCGCCTGTATCAGTCCCTTCCGTGCAAACATCACGGCTTAGCTGGGCATCGGGTTAATACTTTACCCACAGACTTCCTTGGTTGACGAAATCAGAAGCTCCTTTTTTCTGACATTAGTCGATATTTCATCTATCTATCTATCTATG
>WBZZ01000800.1:102500-107500 GCA_019918135.1 Paulinella micropora
CTGGGTGGTGTAGAATGACTCTCAGCCGGCTAGCTTATTTGCCTGCTGGGTTTGCAGAAGACAAATCTTGTTCCATAGCTGTTCCAGTCTCTGTAAGGACAAAACTGGAACAGCCACATTCAGTGCTCAATTGTTACAAAACGAATATGGTAGCAGAGGTGCAAGGTGAATATGATTAAACACCCCCGGCTTGCAGGGCACATGCTTTGTAACTCAAGAGAATGCTTGGTTTGTAGCGCTGTTGTGGGCGCATTCTGCTTTCGTCTCCAGAGGCTTTCCAGCCCGCGTGGCTCGCGCACCAAACAACGAACCAGGTCGAAGTAAGTAAGTAAGTAAGTAAGCAAGTAGGCAGGTAAGTCAGTAAGTAAGTAAGTAAGTAAGTTTGTAAATAAGTAGGTAGGTAAGTCAGTAAGTTAGTAAGTAAGTAAGTAAGTAAGTAAGTAAGCAGGCAGGTAAGTAAGTAAGTAAGTAAAGACTTTAAGTATTTAAGTAAGTAAGTAATTAAGTAAGTAAGTAGTTAAGTAAGTAAGTAAGCAAGTAAGTAAGTAGGCAGGTAAGTAAGTTAGTAAACAGGTAAATAAGTAAGTAAGTAAGTAAGTAAGTAAGTAGGCAGGTAAGTAAGTAAGTAAGTAAGTAAGGCAGGTAAGTAAGTAAGTAAGTAAGGCAGGTAAGTAAGTAAGTAAGTAAGTATGTAAGTAGGTAAGTAGGCAGGTAAGGCAGGTAAGTAAGTAAGTAAGTAAGTAAGTAAGTAAGTAAGGAAGCAGGCAGGTAAGTAAGGAAGCAGGCAGGTAAGTAAGCAAGTAAGTAAGTAAGTAAGTAAGTAAGTAAGTAAGTAAGTAGGCAGGTAAGGCAAGTAAGTAAGTAAGTAAGTAAGTAAGCAGGCAGGTAAGTAAGTGTGTAAGTAAGTAAGTAAGTAAGTTAGGCAGGTAAAGCAGGTAAGTAAGTAAGTAAGTATGTAAGTAAGTATGTAACCCCACCTGTGTGGCTCCCACACCAAATAATGAACCAGGTCGAAACTAACTAACTAACTAACTGACCAACTAGGAACTAACTAACTAACTAACTAACTAACTAACTAACTAACTAACTAACTAACTAACTAACTAACTAACTAACTAACTAACTAGCTAGCGAGAACAAAATCTAAATCTTTCTCTCTCTCTCTCTCTCTCTCTCTCTCTCTCTCTCTGTCCTAGGCTGCATGTTGCCTTATTTGGACATGATTAACCATCGCTACCGCACCAAAATCTCCTGGATTACTACCTCGCCCTCCTCCTCTTCATCATCATCATCTTCTTCTTCTTCTTCTTATTCTTCTTCTTCTTCTTCTTCTTCTTCTTCCTCCTCCTCCTCCTGCTCTTCCTCCTCCTCCTCCTCCTCCTCCTCCTCTTCATCTTCTGCATCATCATCACCATCACCATCATCATCATCATCATCATCATCCCTCATCACCCTCTCCAACGCTCAGGGCAGAGTCGTGTTCATCGCCGAACAGCTTTGGCCCTCGGGAGAAGAAGTAATAATCCTAATGATAATAACAAGAACAATAATAATAATTATTCATCGCCGAACAGCTTTGGCCCGCGGGAGAAGAAGTAATAATAATAATAATAATAATAATAATAATAATAATAATAATAATAATAATAATAATAATAATTCTAATAATAATAATAATCATAATAATAATCATAATCATAATCATAATCATAATCAAGCATCATCATAATCATAATCATAATCATAAAAGTAATCATAAAAGTAATGATCATAATAATGATAATAATAATAATAATAATAATAATAATAATAATAATAAATAATGATAATAATAATAATAATAATAATAATAATGACGATAATAATAATAATAATAATAATAATAATAATAATAATAATAATAAAAATAGTAGTAGTAGTAGTAGTAGTAGTAGTAGTAGTAGTAGTAGTAGTAGTAGTAGCAGTAGTAGTAATAATAATAATAGTGCTTCTCTGTCAATGGCTGATGCAAATCTGCACATGCGCCTCCATCGTCTCACCCGTGAGGGGAGTACGAAGAATTGACGATAGGCTCTAATGACACCCCCGCAAGGGCAGTTCCAACACTTCCAGAAGGACCGGTATGTTCAATGAAAATACTGGTGGCACCGACGGGAATCGAACTGGCGACAGGGCCCAGATGGTAGAACTTGACCACTGGGCTATCACGGTGTCCATAATAATAATAATAATAATAATAATAATAATAATAATAATAATAATAATAATAATAGTGTTTCTCTGTCAATGGCTGATGCAAATCTGCACATGCGCCTCCATCGTCTCACCCGTGAGGGGAATACGAAGAATTGACGATAGGCTCTAATGAAACCCCCGCACGGGCAGTTCCAACACTTCCAGACGGACCGGTATGTTCAATGAAAATACTGGTGGCACCGACGGGAATCGAACTGGCGACAGGGCCCAGATGGTAGAACTTGACCACTGGGCTATCACGGTGTCCAATAGTAATAATAATAATAATAATAATAATAATAATAATAATAATAATAATAATAATAATAATAGTAATAGTGCTTCTCTGTCAATGGCTGATGCATTTTTTGCACATGCGCCTCCATCGTCTCACCCGTGAGGGGAGTACGAAGAATTGACGATAGGCTCTAATGACACCCCCGCAAGGGCAGTTCCAACACTTCCAGACGGACCGGTATGTTCAATGAAAATACTGGTGGCACCGACTGGAATCGAACTGGCGACAGGGGCCCAGATGGTAGAACTTGACCACTGGGCTATCATGGTGTCCAATAATAGTAATAATAATAATAATAGTAATAATAGTAATAATAACTAGGGGCTGCGCCAACACCTGAAAGGATGGTTGACCGGTGCGATTCGCGCACCAAGCCCCGCCAGCCCCACTTCTTATCACTTTTTGGAGGGCCCCCCGGACCCCCGGCCCCCCTCCCGCCCCCTTTCCCTACGACAGGGTAAGTTGAATTGCCAGAGGTGTCGCAAAGGGCGCCTGGTGGCAAAAAACCTCAATTTTCAGGTTTGGTTGCCAACCGCGACCAGAATGGGTACGTACAATCGCAGGGCTCCCCCGGACCCCCTCTTTCCCTTCGAGGGTACTTTGCATTGCCGGAGGTGCCGCAAAGGGCGCCTGGCGGCAAAAAACCTCAATTTTCAGGTGTGGGTGCCACCCGTGACCAGAAGGGGTACGCACAATCACAGGCCTGGGGTTCCGGGGGGAGGGCTCCCCCTGCCCCGTCGACAGGGTACATTCAATTGCCGGAGGCACCGGCAAGTACTGCCAAAAACAAGGAATTTTGGCATTCAGGACACTCCCCAACGCAAGTATTTGCGTGAATTCCAAAAAAATTATACCAGCATCAAGATCGAATCTGCGGCTAAACACCCTGCCAATATGAGCTCCCAACTCCTCTTGGTTCCCACAAATTATGATTTATTCCGATGGGGGGTGCAAAAAAAGGCCAAAAAACAAGGAAATTTGGCATTCAGGACACTCCCCTGACGCAAATATTTGCGTGAATTCGAAAGAAATTATATCAGCATCAAGATCGAGTCTGGGGCTAGCTACCCAGTCAATATGAACTCCCAATTCGTCCTGGTTCACACAAACCATTATTTATTCCGATTGGGGTGCGAAAAAAACCAAGGAATTTTGGCATTCAGGACACTGCTCTAACGCAAATATTTGCGTGAATTCCAAAAAAGTCATATCAGCATCAAGATCGAGTCTGGGGCTAACCACCCTGCAAATATGAGCTCGCAACTCCTCCTCGTTCCCACGAACCATTATTTATTCCGACAGGGGTGCGAAAATGCGGGGTGGGGGGGGGGGGGGGGGGGGGTGTTGGGGTACACAATTTTAATTTTCCTCCTCCCCCCAAACCCCCCACCCCCTTCACCAACACCTTTCAGGGATAATAATAATAGTGATAGTAATAGTAGTAGTAGTAGTAGTAGTAGTAGTAGTAGTAGTAGTAATAATAATAATAATAATAATAATAATAATAATAATAATAATAATAATAATAATAATAGTAATAATAACAATAATAATAATAATAATAGTGCTTCTCTGTCAATGGCTGATGCATTTCTGCACATGCGCCTCCATCGTCTCACCCGTGAGGGGAGTACGAAGAATTGACGATAGGCTCTAATGACACCCCCGCAAGGGCAGTTCCAACACTTCCAGACGGACCGGTATGTTCAATGAAAATACTGGTGGCACCGACTGGAATCGAACTGGCGACAGGGCCCAGATGGTAGAACTTGACCACTGGGCTATCACGGTGTCCATAATAATAATAATAATAATAATAATAATAATAATAATAATAATAATAATAATATTATAATATGTATCGTCTGCCAATTGCTGAGCCAAAAGGCCATGTGCATCCAGTCCTCCATTCCATAAGTAAAGTCTCCACACCAATCGGTGGAGTAAAGGAAGTGACGGCATAGAACATTACTCTAGGAGCTTCATACCAATCAGCCCATGGAAAGGGACCGATGGCCTATGTACTCCCTAATATAATAATAATAATAATAATAATAATAATAATAATAATAATAATAATAATAATAATAATAATAAGAATAACTAGGGGCTGCGCCAACACCTGAAAGGATGGTTTACCGGTGCGCGAAGCGCACCAAACCCCGCCAGCCCCACTTCTTATCACTTTTTGGAGGGCCCCCCCGGACCCCCGCCCCCCCCTCCTCCCGCCCCCTTTCCCTTCGACAGGGTACATTGAATTGCCGGAGGTGCCGCAAAGGGCGCCTGGTGGCAAAAAACCTCAATTTTCAGGTGTGGGTGCTACCCGTGACCAGAACGGGTACGTGCAATCGCAGGGCTCCCCCGGACCCCCCCTTTTCTTTTGACAGGGTACTTTGCATTGCCGGAGGTGCCGCAAAGGGCGCCTGGTGGCAAAAAAACCTCAACTTTCAGGTGCAGGTGCCCCCCG
>WBZZ01000800.1:140000-142500 GCA_019918135.1 Paulinella micropora
TCTTCCACAACAACACACAGCCACCACTGCCGCCCGATTTCTGGTCTGCGGTGGACAAGATCGCCACCAGCCGTGTCCGTGCGGTCTGTGCCTTGTCGCTGGCTGATTATCAAGCTGCGATTGCCAAGCTACGCACCGCGCCCGATATGCGACCGGAGCGGAGGTGTGTATATATATATATATATATATATATATATATATATATATATATATATGTGTGTGTGTGTGTGTGTGTGTGTGTGTGTGTGTGTGTGTGTGTGTGTGTGTGTGTGTGTGTTTAGGTAGCCTATGTATGTATGTATGTATGTATGTATGTAACGTATGTATGTATGTATGTATGTATGTAACGTATGTATGTATGTATGTATGTATGTATGTATGTATGTATGTATATAGAGCGGTGTGCGAATTCCTAGCGGCGTGTGCTGTCGAGGTCTGAATAATAATAATAATAATAATAATAATAATAATAATAGTAGTAGTAGTAGTAATAGTAGTAGTAGTAGTAGTAGTAGTAGTAGTAGGAGTAGTAGTAGTAGTAGTAGTAGTAGTAGTAGTAGTAGCAATGATAATAATAATAATAATAATAATAATAATAATAATAATAATAATAATAGTGCTTCTCTGTCAATGGCTGATGCATTTCTGCACATGCGCCTCCATCGTCTCACCCGTGAGGGGAGTACGAAGAATTGACGATAAGCTCTAATGACACTCCCGCAAGGGCAGTTCCAACACTTCCAGACGGGCCGGTATGTTCAATGAAAATACTGGTCCAGAAATAGACCGGTATGTTCAATGAAAATACTGGTGGCACCGACGGGAATCGAACTGGCGACAGGGCCCAGATGGTAGAACTTGACCACTGGGCTATCACGGTGTCCATAATAATAATAATAATAATAGTAATAATAGTAATAATAGTAGTAGTAGTAGTAGTTCTAATAATAATAATAATAATACTATATCTGAGGCGTACTGATGCAGCTAATGGCATATCCTCAACGGACATAAGCCTCCAATACCCTTGTTCGAGGTCCTCCACCCCCCGTGTCAGTCTCTCGCCTGATGATCGGGGCCACCGATGGAGCTCCTGAGGGCAAGACTGCACTAAGCCGAGGTTATTCCGCAGTCCCAGCAACCTCTTGCAAGACGTCACCGAATGTGCAAGTGCATACACCAAGCGCGGTTGCTAGAGCTGCCTCGAAACCCCACCCATAACAATCTGGTGTCTGCTGGGTCTTGGGCTATCAACCAGCATATGCGGAGTTTAAGATCTTTTACGCGCGCAACGACCCTCCTCCCCAGCATCTACCACCAAAGGGTTGGCGTCACAGTTTAACGCCTTGAGGCCATTGGGCTGGAACTCTGTTTAGCAAGTGTGACTAGGTTTTTTCATCGGGATTTCCCTCAAATATGTCACAGTCAACACCAAGGCAGATTTACTATATCTGAGGCGTACTGATGCAGCTAATGGCATATCCTCAACGGACATAAGCCTCCAATACCCTTGTTCGAGGTCCTCCACGCCCCCGTGTCAGTCTCTCGCATGATGATCGGGGCCGCCGATGGAGCTCCTGAGGGCAAGACTGCACTAAGCCGAGGTTATTCCGCAGTCCCAGCAACCTCTTGCAAGACGTCAACGAATGTGCAAGTGCATACACCAAGCGCGGTTGCTAGAGCTGCCTCGAAACCCCACCCATAACAATCTGGTGTCTGCTGGGTCCTGGGCTATCAACCAGCATATGCGGAGTTTAAGATCTTTTACGCGCGCAACGACCCTTCTCCCCAGCATCTACCACCCAAGGGTTATGAGTTGGCGTCACAGTTTAACGCCTTGAGGCAATTGGGCTGGAACTCTGTTTAGCAAGTGTGACTAGGTTTTTTCATCGGGATTTCCCTCAAATATGTCACAGTCAACACTCCAAGGCAGATTTACTAATAATAATAATAATAATAATAATAATGATAATAATAATAATAATAATAATAATAATAATGGTAATAATAATAATAATAATAATAATAGTGCTTCTCTGTCAATGGCTGATGCAAATCTGCACATGCGCCTCCATCGTCTCTCCCCTCACGGCTCTAATGACACCCCCGCAAGGGCAGTTCCAACACTTCCAGACGGGCCGGTATGTTCAATGAAAATACTGGTGGCACCGACGGGAATTGAACTGGCGACAGGGCCCAGATGGTAGAACTTGACCACTGGGCTATCACGGTGTCCAATAATAATAATAATAATAATAATAATAATAATAATAAATATAATAATAATAATAATAATAATAATAATAATAATAATAATAATAATAATAGTGCTAGTGCTTCTCTGTCAATGGCGAATGCATTTCTGCACATGTGCCTCCATCGTCTCACCCGCGAGGGGAGTACGAAGATTTGACGATAGGCTCTACTGACAACCCCGCAAGGCAGCTCCAAGCCTTCCAGACAGACCAATACTTTCAAAGAAAATATCCTTTGAAAATAC
>WBZZ01000800.1:150000-152500 GCA_019918135.1 Paulinella micropora
ACTACTACTACTACTACTACTACTCTACTACTACTACTGCTACTACTACTACTACTACTACTACTACGTATACTACTACTACTATGTATACTACTACGTATACTACTACGTATACTACTACGTATTCTATGTTTGTAGGGAAGCTGCCAACAGCCGCTCCTGCCACCTACCACCCAGCGCCACAAATACACCCACGACCACGCCCAAGGATCATCCCCAGCACAATCCACAGCCCAATCTCAAGCACAATCCCTACAAGTCAGACGGAATTCAGAGAGCCAGAAGAGGAGTCCGTCTAGGAACAAGTAGATAACACACGAAATTTTCTTTCGAAATGACGCTGGCTCAACCATCCACATCGTCATCATCATCATCATCATCTTCAGCAGCATCTTCATCATCACCTTCATATTCATCTTCATCTTCATCATCATCTTCATCTTCTTCATCATCATCATCATCATCATCATCATCTTCATCTTCATCTTCATCTTCATCATCATCACCAACACTAACACCATCATCACCATCACCATCACCACCATCACCATCAGCAGCATCAGCATCATCATCATTAAGCTCAGAGAACCGTTAGAGGAACTTGTAAGTCGAACCAATCTTCAAACTTGACGCGACAGACTGCTAGCGATAAAGATAAAGATAAAGAAGATAAAGATAAAGATAAAGGTAAGGATAAAGACAAAGACAAAGACAACAGCTAAAGAATAAAAGATAAAGATAAAGATGAAGATATAGATAAAGATAAAGATAAAGATAAAGATAAAGACAAAGACAAAAGCTAAAGAATAAAAGATAAAGATAAAGATAAAGATAAAGATAAAGACAAAAGCTAAAGAATAAAAGATAAAGATAAAGATGAAGATATAGATAAAGATAAAGATAAAGACAAAGACAAAAGCTAAAGAATAAAGATCAAGATAAAGATGAAGATATAGATAAAGATAAAGATAAAGATAAAGACAAAGACAAAAGCTAAAGAATAAAAGAGAAAGATAAAGATGAAGATATAGATAAAGATAAAGACAAAGACAAAAGCTAAAGAATAAAAGATAAAGATAAAGATAAAGATAAAGACAAAGACAAAAGCTAAAGAATAAAAGATAAAGATAAAGATAAAGATAAAGATAAAGATAAAGATAAATACAAAAGCTAAAGAATAAAAGATAAAGATAAAGATGAAGATAAAGATGAAGATAAAGACAAAGACAAAAGCTAAAGAATAAAAGATCAAGATAAAGATCAAGATGTCAAGTTGTTCGCCTATCCTGCTTACATACAACACTCAAGCGAAATACACTATGCATACACACACACACACACTTGATCTCATCCCTCCCCATCCAATCTTAGACATTTTATATATTATATATATATTACATATATATATATAATATATATACATATATATACACATATATATATATGTATATATATATATATATATATATATATAAACTCTCATCTCATGGTTTCTCTATTCACTCGTCCACACTAACTATCTCACCCTTCCCATGAATCGTACATACTAACTTTTCATTCAAGTGGAAGTATGCAGTAAGTATGCTCTGATGTCCTCTATCTATCAATCTTACATGCTATACTAACTGTTATCTCATCCTTCACATACATACATACATGCATACATGCACACATACATACATAAATACATACATACATACATACATGCATACATACATATACATACATACATACATATCTCCATTACTCTTATTCACTAACTTTTTATCTCACCATTCTCGATCAATCTTACATTTACATCTTGTTGCATTATATAGATAGACAGATAGATAGATAGATAGATAGATAGATAGATAGATAGATAGATAGATAGATAGATAGATAGATAGATAGATAGATAGATAGATAGATAGATAGATAGATAGATAGATAGATAGATAGATAGATGAGATATCGACTAATGTCAGAAAAAAGGAGCTTCTGATTTCGTCAACCAAGGAAGTCTGTGGGTAAAGTATGAACCCGATGCCCAGCTAAGCCGTGATGTTTGCACGGAAGGGACTGATACAGGCAATACCAAAGCTCCCTAGTACCAGGCGGGGCCAGGGCTCGTTCCATAAGCGCCCCTTGCAGAACGAGCTCCCACCTCCATTACAGAGGGCCCAGTAAGCAGATGGAGTTTCGAGACTGTGACATCGACAGTCTAGCATAAACCGACAGAGCACTGTGGGTTTTATTCCGGGCTCAACAAGCGAGAAAGGGCACCCTGAGGGAACAGGATTGTGCTTCCCGTCGCTATTTCGGCATGTGACTTATAGGCGTATGGGAAGATAGATAGATAGATAGATAGATAGATAGATAGATAGATAGATAGATAGATAGATAGATAGATAGATAGATAGATAGATAGATAGATAGATAGATAGAAGTCAATATAAGCAAGTTATATTGCTCTCCCTGTTCCTCTCTTTCTTTCTCTCTCTCTCTCTCTCTCTCTCTC
>WBZZ01000800.1:155000-160000 GCA_019918135.1 Paulinella micropora
GTTGTGTCGTGTTGTGTCGTGTTAGTGTCGTGTTGTGTCATGTTGTTTCGTGTCTCGTCGTGGTGTCGTGTCGTATTTGCGTAACGTGTGCATGCACGCATAGACTATCACCAGAAGCAATCTCCCACGACGGTCATCAAAGCCATCCGTGTGCTCGCAGACACATGTGCTTGCCTTTTGCTTGGTCCAGGTAACAGGTACAAGTCGAGGTCCCCTTACCATGCCGCCCAAACGCAAGAAGCACAAACTGACCCATAATTCCTCCTCCTCCTCCTCCTCCTCCTCTTCCTCTTCCTCTTCCTCTTCATCCTCGTCCTCGTCCTCTTTGCCTGCACCCCGGCCGTCCTCATTTGCTGCGCGCAGCCTGGACGACGACGACCCTGCTCCTGCCCCATCCTCCGCAGCGTCCTCTCGTCCTATTTCGCTCGACCCGCACGCCGTCGAGCTCTGCGAGTCCTTGCTGAGCCTCCACGAGCGACTCAAGGGACTTGAAGAAGGGCGTTTCGCAAAGGAAAAGGGCTGCTCGGATGTGTTTGAAGTGGCGCGCGACCGTCTGGGCGGCAGTGTAATCGTCACGCGGCTGCGCGAGAACGTTCCGGGCCTGAGTGTCGCGACTAGGCAGGCAAGGGAGGACGTGGTGAACGAGATCGCTAAGCGCAAGGCAGACATGGCGGGCCTTCAGGAGGAAGTAGCTGCGATGGAAAGGAGGATTAAAAAAAGCGACCCGGATGAAGCAAAGGCACTCGGCGCGCAACTTATTCATCTGTTGCTCATGCTTGGCAAGCACGAGAAGTTTTTGCAGGAGCTGGAGAGGAAGAGCGAGTTGGAGGTGAAGGTAGAGGTGGAGCATGTGTCTACTCGGGTGGAACTGTTGAAGGAGGTGACGGTGGTCGTGCAGAAGGAGATCAAGATGATGCCGGTGCGTGATGTGTGCATCTATGTCATGGGTGGACGGGACGATAATGAGGATGTCTTGTCGACCGTGGCGAGGTACGACCCGAGAGAGGACCGGTGAAAGGTGGTGGCACCCATGGCTGAGGCACGGGAAGACTTCTCAAGTGTGGTGTTCGGAGACATGATATATGCGATCGGGGGATACCGTGATGATTTTTTAAGGTTAGCTGCAGTAGAGGTGTTCAGTACGAAAAAGGGGAGCTGGGCAGAGGGGGTTCCGATGGCGGCAGCGCGGGAGCAGTTTGTGGCCGGTGCTAAGAGCGCAAGATCTATATCGCAGGAGGTGTTGACGCAAAGCGGAACGATCTCTCTTCGTTGGCTTGTTTTGATGTTGAAGCTAAAAGGTGGGCAGAGTTGGCCCCGATGAGCTGCCCTCGTCGTGGTGCTGCAGGGGCGGTGCTGGATGGTTTCTTCTACGCGCTGGGAGGCACAAATGATAGGGATGATTTTTTGCGGACGGCCGAAAAGTACGACCCGGTACGCAATGCTTGGGAACTGGTGCCGCCCATGAAGCACACCCGAGTCTTTGGCGCAGCAGCGGTCTTGAACGGATGCCTGTATGTTATGGGAGGTTTCGATCATGGAAAGGTGACTTTGTCTTCCGTGGAGCGTTTCGACCCGAGGCTGGACCGGTGGGAAGACGTGGCTCCCATGACCTGCGTGCGATATGGTCACGCTGCTGTGGTGTTGGATGACTGGCTCTACGCTGTAGGAGGTTTCGACACTGAGGAGGATGATCAGGTAAGTTTGTCATCGGCGGAGCGGTTCAGTGTGACCACGATCGGTGGGAGCCGGTGAGCCCGATGGCCGAAGCGCGTGCAGGCTTGTCCGCGGCCGTGGCGACGCAGCGCACTGAAAGGTAGGCACACCCTGAAGAGAGCTACCAGCATTGTCTTTAGTCGTATTACGTCAAGTCGTATCTACTAACACTATTTAAGACGAGTGTTACGCATTCAGCATGCTTTTGACGTATAACTAGGGGGGAGCTTTGTAAGGATTAGTCATAGCCAGTAATTTGATAGTTCTAGTCAATAGAAAGTAACGCAGTAATAAGGCAATACGCATCGGACCAAACGTGTTCAATCACAAGTTTGACTATACTTGAATGACATCTCTTACCAGGCTGTCGAAGCCGGCTCCAGCCTCGACCACTTCGTCAGCGCAATGTGGGACCGTGCCTCAGGGCTAGTTTTCGAAGTTTGACCGCCACTGCCATGGGCGGGGCGTCCCACTTTTTTTTTTTTTTTTTTTTTTTCAAGTTTTTTTTTTTCAAAAGTTTTACGCAATCACTCTGTTAGTTGAACTTGGTACTATCAGAAACTTGCCTCTCGTAGAATTGAGAAGGAAGATGAAGTATTTAACTATATAAGAAGGAAAGTTATTATTCATCATTAATAATCATAGTAATAATAATAGTAATAATAATAATAATAATAATAATAATAATAATAATAATAATAATAATAATAATAATAATAATAATAATAATAATAATAATAATAATGATAATAATAATAATGATAATAATAATAATAATAATAGTAATAGTAATAATAATAATAATAATAATAATAATAATAATAATAATAATAATAATAATAATAATAATAATAATGATCATAATAATAATATTAATAATAATTATAATAATAGTGATAATAATAATAATAATAATAGTGCTTCTCTGTCAATGGCTGATGCATTTCTGCACATGCGCCTCCATCGTCTCACCCGTGAGGGGAGTACGAAGAATTGACGATAAGCTCTAATGACACCCCCGCAAGGGCAGTTCCAACACTTCCAGACGGGCCGGTATGTTCAATGAAAATACTGGTCCAGAAATAGACCGGTATGTTCAATGAAAATACTGGTGGCACCGACGGGAATCGAACTGGCGACAGGGCCCAGATGGTAGAACTTGACCACTGGGCTATCACGGTGTCCAATGATAATAATAATAATAATAATAATAATAATAATAATAATAATAATAATAATAATAATAATAATAATAATAATAATAATAATAATAATAATAATAATAGTGCTTCTCTGTCAATGGCTGATGCATTTCTGCACATGCGCCTCCATCGTCTCACCCGTGAGGGGAGTACGAAGAATTGACGATAAGCTCTAATGACACCCCCGCAAAGGCAGTTCCAACACTTCCAGACGGACCGGTATGTTCAATGAAAATACTGGTGGCACCGACGGGAATCGAACTGGCGACAGGGCCCAGATGGTAGAACTTGACCACTGGGCTTTCACGGTGTCCAAAATAATAATAATAATAATAATAATAATAATAATAATAATAATAATAATAATAATAATAATAATAATAATAATAATAATAATAATAATAATAATAATAATAATAATAATAATAATAATAATAATAATAATAATAATAATAATAATAATAATGATAATAATAATAATGATAATAATGATAATAATAATAATAATACTATAATAATAATAATAATAATAGTGCTTCTCTGTCAATGGCTGATGCATTTCTGCACATGCGCCTCCATCGTCTCACCCGTGAGGGGAGTACGAAGAATTGACGATAGGCTGTAATGACACCCCCGCAAGGGCAGTTCCAACACTTCCAGACGGACCGGTATGTTCAATGAAAATACTGGTCCAGACGGACCGGTATGTTCAATGAAAATACTGATGGCACCGACGGGAATCGAACTGGCGACAGGGCCCAGATGGTAGAACTTGACCACTGGGCTATCACGGTGTCAATAATGATAATAATAATAATAATATCAATAGTAATATTAATAATAATATTAATAATATAATAGTAATAATTATATTAATATAAACAAAAAGATATACTCCGAGCCCAAAAGAGGAAAAAATGAAGCGTAAAAAATAATAATAATAATAATAATAATTCAAAATTAAAAAAAAAATAATATTAATAATAATGAAAAAAAAAAAACAGGCTCAGCTCTACGAGTGGCACTGCAGGCAGGATTTTTACATGATTTTATTAGTATTTACAATAAACGATGACAGTGTTTGCGGAAAAGTTGAACTTGAAAAATCACTTCCCACTGAAGCTCCGAGTATTGTAATATGATTCATAAGTTATTAATATTAATAATATGAGTGGCAAGTATTCTACTGACGGTGGCTATTGCGACTATTAAAACCTGTGACTGTTCAAGTACTGACAGTCACGGTGCTTGCGTAAAAAATTACAAGAACCATCAACTATCAATAGTAGGTATGGTACCGGTGATAGTAATGTTAAATTAAATTAGTGTTACTTGTATCAAAAGGTTGTGATGAAACGCGACATCAAGGTTTGATTTTTTTTTCTTTTTTTTTTTTTCTCTTTTTTTACAATGATATTAATATATACATGGCAATCGCTTGCTTCTCAACGACGTGAAGGGAAAATGCACTCCCCGCCGCACAAGTTGTTCTTGTCGTATCCCTGTCCACAAACAAGAAGAAGAACCACAACAACAACAACAACAACAACAACAACAACAACAACAACAATGATGATGATAAGAACACAGCCATAGATTAGATATGATGTATATATCTATCGACCTTGAATTGGTTGAAGCAGTATTTAGAATTGCCATACATACATAAGACGTGTCCCAAAAGAAAATGCCGGACTGTGATTCTATCTCTCTATAGGAATAAGGCCGAGATAGCTGTTTTCATTCCATTTGTATACACTACAGGCCCGTAGAAATTATTATACAATTGCACATATGCTATGGTTTACAATCTACATCGAGGTAGACAGCCTCGGAAAGTTACATATTGTTGGGAAAGTCAGGATAAATTCTGGTACCTAAACTTCCTTTTCATTGATTTCTATCTGAAGTGGACACAGGCAAGGATACATTTAAGGGAACTTATATATATCCATAAGCTCTCTAAAGCGACCCACTATAGTCATGATCTCCCTTGTTCGCGAGGTAAAAAACAAAAACAAATGTTGGCATTTTTTCTAGCTAAGAAAGCCCCAGAATCGATGTCGTTTGGTTTTCCCGCGTTCT
>WBZZ01000800.1:170000-212500 GCA_019918135.1 Paulinella micropora
CACACAGCGGACCACGGCGGGGGCAGACGATTGAGATAATTATTTAATTTTCAAAAAAAATTTGTTAGCCAATATATACAGCAGAGACTACGCCTCCGCACCTCCAAAAGTTTTGTGAAACTTTTTCAAAAGTTTCATGGAGACACACACTTACAACTGTATTCAGTATAGGTTGGACAGATTTAGGGAACAAAACATTAATTATGAAATCAAAAGGGTCAGGGGTCAAGATGTGCTTTACATAATACCTGAGGGGTATAAAAGAAAGTATAAGGTTGATACAACAACGGCCCAGAATTACTTGAACCGAGTAAGAGGCGCTGTTTACTTTGAGTATCATCCTATTCCAGTAGCACCGCCCTTACCTATTTTGGAAGGGAAAGTGTTCGAAGCGAAAGTGAGAGAAAGAAAAGAAAAGGTAAAAGACCTGATGCGGTATGCTAACTACGAAATCAAACATGTTGATAGAAAGAAGCACGTGCTTGGTGTTAATGAAAGCCAGTATTGGGTTAGGCTTACTGGCAACTTCACTTCTTTTAGTATGAATGATATTCTACAGTTCATTGAGATAATACTGAATGACTTTATCAAAAGACAGAGACAAGGCAGTATGGTAAGTCTAAGTATCAAGTTTGTAGATTACTATGGAGCAGTATCTACGGGTTTGAAAAGGATTAACGAGATTTCTGTCAGCGATGTTTTAGAAAGATTGTCAGCATTATTTCAAAGCAATGAAAGCCTTTATACAGACGAAAATGGAACCAATATGGATAAGTTCAGGTTCGTTTTGAAATCTGTTGAAATGCCAACTGGCGGAACGAGGCTTCAAGTAATTAATAAGTTGGATGTATATAAAAAGAAAGGAGTAATTCAAATTAATAATACAGACAACATATGCTTGGCCAGAGCAATTGTTGTAGTAAAAGCAAAAAAAGAAAAACACGAAAAATTCAAAGTTATAAGGATGGGGCGAAAGATACAGGAGGAGATGGCTTTGAAACTACACGAAGAAGCGAAAGTCATTCAGGATGTGTGCGGTATTCCTGAAATTAAAACTTTTGCTAGCCACATTAAATACAATCTCGTTATTGTTGAATTCCCTGATAAGATAGTTTATAAGACAGACCTTATTGATGAGGCAGGCAAACGACTTACGAACCTTTACATACTTAAGACAGAGAACCACTATGATGCGATAACCAATATGAAGTCTATGGTAAGTAAAAAGAATTTCTGTGAGTTATGTTTAAGGGGTTATATGGAAAGGCACGCCTGCGAATCCACTTGTAATATCTGCGAAACCAAAGACTGTAAGGGTATTAACGATAAAAGCAATTGGACTGATTGCTATTCCTGTAATAGAAAGTTTCCAAACACTGTCTGTTTCAATAACCACAAGAAGACGAATTGCGATATCAAAGCGAAATGTCTTTCGTGCGGCCTTAATTACAGGAAGAAGGATTGCAAAGCTACGCTTGCAAAAGCGTATGAACACAAATGCGGATATGCGAAATGCCGTAATTGTAAGGAACTGAAACCACTTGAACACCAATGCGAAATCGTGAAGAAAGACATATTACCTTTTTCAGAGAAATACATATTCTTTGACTTTGAAGCGACACAGGACACAGGCGAGCACATTGTTAATCATGCGGAAAGCCAGTATTTTGATGCTAAGGAACCACCAGTCATTCATAAGAACATTGATGATTTCTGTAAGTGGGCTTTTGAATCTAAGCACAACGGCTTTACATTTTAGAAAGCAGTTTCTAGAGTTCGGTATTGACCCGTTTCAATATACAACTATTGCGAGTTGTGTTATGGCTTTGTATCGGGCTAAGTTTATGCCAGAGAATTCAATTGCTGTGTTGAAGGCAGAAAAGAAAAACAGGATTACCTCTCGGGCTTGTGTTGAATGGATAGCTTACAGAAGCAGGTTAGACCAAACGGATATCAAACATGCTTTCAATGGTGGCGAAAAAATGTTTAACTTAGGGCAATCAAATGTTTACGTAGACGGCTGGGATGAGAAGAACAAAACCGCTTACGAATTTCACGGCTGTCTATGGCACGGATGTCCAAAGTGCTTTAATGGTAATACAATCAATACTAAGAAGAACAAAACAATGGGAGAACTATACAAGGCAACAATGAGACGAGAAAAAGAACTAAGCAAACAAGTCAGCAAACTAGTAATTATCTGGGAATGTGAATGGAGATTAATGAAAACGAGTGAAAGCCTAGCGGAAGATACTAATGAACGAATTACCGAACAAGAAGGACTGAACCCGCGAGAAGCAATGTTTGGAGGTAGAACGGATGCTCTAACATTGTATTGGAAATCACGACACGAGAACGAATACGCGAAATACGTTGACATATGCTCTCTGTATCCGACTGTTATGTTTTACGACCTTTACCCTAGCGGGCACCACGAAATCATTAGACCGAACAACGACGACGACCGACTGTCTATGAAAAACAAAATCATAAACAGAGAATATTTCGGAGTGGCTAAGGTTAAGATGCTGCCGCCTAGAAAATTACTACACCCCGTTTTACCAAAGGCGGATAGAGGAAAGCTAATGTATTACTTATGCGATAAATGCGGAATGACCGAACAGAAAACCGAATGTAAGCACACCGATAACGAGCGAGCAATAACAGGCACTTGGGCAACTCCTGAAATCTACAAGTCCTTAGACAAAGGCTACAAGCTAATTAAGGTATATGAGGTATGGCACTGGAAGGAGCAGAGCAGTAGCCTGTTTAAAGATTACATAAAAACTTTCTTAAAGGTTAAACAAGAGTCAAGCGGATATCCCGATGGCTGTATTACACAGGAACAAAAAAGAAACTACATTGACAGTATGGAAGTCAAGATGGGTATTAAGATGGACGAAAAGAAAATAGAAGAAAACCCCGGAAGGCGAGCGGTTGCTAAGTTGTGCTTGAATAGCCTGTGGGGCAAGTTTGGTGAAAAGCAAAACAAAACTCAGAACAAAATGATAAAAGACAAAGATACCTTATACAAGTTAATGAGCGATAAGTCAGTCGATAACATAAACATAAACATTATTAACGACAAAATAATAGAAGCGAGTTATGACCTTAAACAGGATGCGGTAAGCGACCCCGTAAAAACAAATATTGTAGTTGCTTTATTTACGACCTGCCACGCGAGGATTAGACTATATGAGATGATGGACAAACTAGGCAACAGAGTTCTATACCACGATACCGACAGCGTCATATATACAACAGATTTAACGAAAGGCGAAACAGATGTCAAAACGGGTAAGCTGTTAGGCGAATGGACGGACGAACTACACGGAGCAAAGATTATGACCTTTATCGGAGGCGGACCAAAGTGTTATGGATATGTCTTAGATAACGGCAAAGCAAGTATGAAAGTCAAAGGCTTTAGTATGAATTATGAAAACAATAAATCATTAAATTTACCAAATATGTTAAGTGTCATCAGTTGCGGACTTGGAATTAAAAACGACGACCTTATTGAGAACGGCAAGAATGAATTGTTAGAGTTGCTTAAGACTCAGGAAGAAAAATTGATTGCTAAACGAATTGAAAAATCTGGTAAAGTTGTTATAGTAGAGAACAGCAAGATAACAAGAGACAAACAACAGAAAAAAATAACGAGTGAATACTTAGAAAAAATATTCAGCTTTACTTACACCAAAAGAAATATTATAGGCATCGTAGATAACGCGATTGAAACAAGACCGTTTGGATATTAAATGAAAAAACTTTATAGATATATTTCTTTGCCTTTACCCTTAAAACTTCTAATTGTATGAATTCCTTTTTTTGGTTTAACTAACTTAGTATTTACCGCTGTCGCCCCTAACAATGATACGGGGTCGAATGCTGTCCGATAGTTCGTGGTCAGCTTCGCCGTCTTCGCACGCTTCCCTTTCGGATTTACCCTAGTGGCTACTCGGTCAATCACTCCTTCCATAAAGTCTCTCGTGCTACTGCCTTTATTGTATGTCGTTGCCTTTACGCCAGTCTGTCGGCTTAAGTCTTTTGCTATTGTGCCGCCTAGTGAATGTCCCGTCAGCTCTACATTTTCTTTACCATATTTCTTTATGACTTCGTCGACCAGCTTCTGCTCTTCTTTATATCTCGGAGTTCTTTTCAATACTCCCTTTACCAATGCTACATCGGTGAGTAAGTCCCGCTTATCTGCTGAACCTCTAAATGCTACAATCGCTTTACCATCTTTTTCATACACCGTTGATTTCTCTTTGCTTGCGACTGGCTTCCATCCGTCAGCACCCTTTCTATCTGACGAAGACAAATAGACATCCTCTGACAACTCCGCACTGCCTCCTTTTTGCTTCCTGTATTCCTTACCAGCTTTTTTCAATGCCTCCCCATAGCTTATGTTATGTTTAGCGGAGTAAGCCTTTACGAACTTTATCCACTCGGACATTGCAAAGCTACGTTTGCAAAACGTATCCTATATTAATTATTTAATTTTTTTATTTTTTATACTCCCTACTATATACACCCTACTATGACCACCCTAACCAGACTGTGCGAGAAGTTCCAAAAACTTTCCATTGAAGGAGAAAAAAAATCCTTCTCGTTGGAAGATGTTCAAAAGGTAATCCACGACGAAATAAAAGCGATTGAAGAAAAGAGAAATGCTCAACCAAAAGACACTTTTCATTTTGGGAAATACAAGGGCAAAAAAATAGAAGACATCGCCAAGATTGACAAGCCATACATAGAATGGTTAGCTCGTCAGCCGTGGGTCCAGAATAAAGATGAATTGAAAAAGTATTTGTAGGGAAGCCCCTACGACCCCGCCGTTGGGTATTTGTTTTTTTGCTTTATTGGTTGGGGGTTGTAGGGGGCGAAGACCCCTACTGGTCTTCTACGAAATTAACGATAACACTCACATTTCCTCCATTCGCGACAGTAGATACAGACTTTTGTAAAAATGTTAGATTTTCACCAGGAGAAAGTTGAATGTCATAAGTTCGCAGGTCAATAAGCTGGCTTGAAGTAGCATTAACATACAGTTTTAGAATTACATCCGTTATAGTAGCACCACCTAGGGCAGTCGCAGCGGTGTCCTTTGATACAATTGAAGTTTTGGCATCAATATCGGCAAAGTTCTCAGCCGTAAGGGCACCAGTTGTTTTCACAATTCGCACTATATTAACTTTACTGTCTTCGTTTGATATGCTCACGAGAGTTGGATAAACAATTGAATAATTTGCCGCACCACCATCAAAAGTTGTTTTATTTTTTATGCTGAGGATTGGACTTTCCGTGGTGCTTGCTTTTTTTTCGCCTTCCGCTTCGTTTGTTATGCTTGAATTAACAGTGTTGGTGCCCTCAATAAACATACTACAACTGGCCGTTTTCAAACTTTGTATTCCATTTCCTGGATTGATATTGTAGATACGAGCTACAAATGGGAGAGTTGTATTTCGTAGACTGACACCAGTATTGGCATTCGCATACTTAATCATATGGACAAGCTGGAATTCGCCTGTTGTTGGATTCTCAATTGAAAACTTAATAGCACCAAAGCCCAAGTATTGAAATTGAATTTGAAATACATTTCCCTTCGTCCAATCCAGTAAGGGCATATCGGCTGTTCCATCACAGGGGTCATTCCATCCAGCCTGTTGAACCAAGGTAGGCACTCCTCCCTTACAATGTAGAATATTCATACCCGCATCTCTGTTTTTGTAGAAATAGAAGCCATTTTGTAAATCATTATCACCAATACCAATAAATGAGCTATAATTCTTAGTTTCATCAGTAGTCCATAAGGCAGTGAAGGGGGCTAAGACACCCATACCTGTTCTGTATTTTATTGTTTTTTTACTCGTCAATACCGCATTAGCAGTAGCATCTGCGGTTGTTTTTAATTCAGCCATATTACTGCTAAATGAAACGGTCGCCTTCGTTTCTGTTTTCGTCCATATCCGTGTATTAACTGTGTAGGGAAAGATTTCCTGTAAGACTGGTGTTAATGAACTGGTTAATGCTTCACCGAAGGCGGTTTTCATATTATTCGTTTCAATGTGTCCATCATACCCGACTTTGACATTTACGAAATCGCCATCTGGATTTTGTGCTATCAAATTTCGTTGGTGGGATGTCATAGTTCCTACGATTTACAATCGTAGATTGTATATTATCAAAAAAATAAATAATCTATCAAAATTAATTACTACCTATTACCTAACTGGTGGGGTTTAAGTTCTGGTAATGGTGCCATTCTTAACATTTACTTCTTGCTGAGTGACGACAAATGTGTAATGATTGGCCGCAATATTAGCAGTTGTAGCAATAAACTCCCATCGTCGCTCGGTGTCTAGGGGTAGTCCGCTGATTTCATTTTGGTCCTTGCTCCACAGCGGACGAGTATTGTCAAAGCTATCGCACCAAACCCAGTTATACTGATAAACATTGCTATTCATCAAAGAAGAGCCTTCCAACTTCGGTTTAAGATACATATAGTCTTCTAGTTTTCCAGTTTGACAATCAACATTGAATTCTTGAAGTCGTGCTCCGTCTAGTGTAGTATAAAAAGTTTGGACCTTTGAGCCGAGCAGGTTGCTATTGTCATAGGCGGTGTTCTTATTTTCGGTTGTGTTGAAAACAGAGTGATAAATTTTCTTAATTCGCCGTCCGTGTCCTCTGTCAAATCTAAGGATAACATTTTGAGAAGTTGAAGCGAGCCCGACAGTATTTTTATACAAATAAGAATAATCAATGTTGAAGCTCATACCTTCGGGGCTCATAATCTTCTGTTGAATTGATTGAACGACATCGGGGTTAGTTTCAACAGCTAAGAACAGGCTGAGATTAGTAATACTAACATTTAAATCAGCTGCCGCAACAGTGCCTCCGCCAGTAGAAAGAGCATCATTGTTATAATAAAAGATTTTGGGTGTCTGTTGCCAAACAATCCGCAAGGTCAAAATTTCTGGAAACATAATAGTTTTATCCAGAGCAAAAATAGTATTGTAAAGCATTCCAAGATTAATCTTAACATTAACACTCGGGCTGGCATTGTTAATAGTTCCAGCTGAAAAATACTTAGCCTCATTAAAAGCAACATTCACGAACTTGCTCGTGCCAGTCTCATTCGCAATAAGGGTATCATCGTGTCGGCGAGCATTTGTGGTGGGCTGTGCCATCCAAGCCTGTAATGCGGCCTGAACCTGAGCCTTCGCAACATCAATAGCTGTATCAACTTGTGCTTGTGAATTTCCGCCAGCCGCCGAAGCAGCCAATGCCGTTTCCAATGCGGCCAACCTTGTAGCATCGCTAGCGGGTTGAAATGTAGTTGTAGCATTACACTTTTGAAGCATACATCCAGCTCCACTTCCATTGTCGTGGTTTTCCAAAGCTAGTAAATCATCAATGGAGGTTTCGGGTTTCCAAATCATCTTGGTGATATTTCCGACTTCGTTAATGTCGCACAGATAAACACCACCTCTTGTAATCAATTGTATCTGCCTAATTGGTGCCAGACAGTCCATAAAGCATTTATTGTAGTTTCCAGCCTTCGCATCTGGGGCATAATTAAAACTCAAAACAGAGCGAGCCAAGTTAAAAGGACGGCTGATAAGGTCAAAGTTGCTTTCCTGTCCTCCTGCGGTGCTCACAGTGACAGTAATAGAACCCTCACGAGGGGTAAGCTTATTCAAGCGATAAGAAGCACTGATGTAGTCAGTCCTGCTGAAATCTAGTTCGCCTCCGTGTTGTGTAGGCATTTTGTGTAAACTTACGAACTCAAAAACGATTTTTCAAAGGTTCCTATATATTGCCCAGCAGAAAAAAAATAAATATTTCTAAAATTAAAATTAATTATCTAGATTTCAACAAATTAAAAAATGATGTAAATAAATTAAAATAATTCGTCTCGCGGTAAATCAATAAAGTCATTACAATACCCAAACCGTTGAGATTAACTGGCTGGTCGTTTTCGTCAGTCAAGTAGAACCGATACAAATTGCTTGAACTAGTTGATAGTCGTTTGCCGTATTCGCTACCCGAGCCGTCGTAGATAACAGAACCGAACGGTATTTCATTCGCTGTGTATATTTCTTGGAGCACGTGATTATCGCCTTCGCCTACTAAATCTGACTGTAAATATAATGTTTTTTCGCCAGTCAATATTATGACATTTGGCGACCTCAGGGTATTATTAGCAAAGAAATATGTTGAGTAGCGGTCAAAACCCATTACTTCGTGGACCCTTGTTTCAGTGTCAAATATAAACCGCGGTTGAATTCCTCCATTGTTAGCTACGGTAAATAATAGCTTGCCGTCTTCTGGGTCAGTATTCGTATTGTTGCTCGTGACTGTGTATGTGTAGTCATTGGGGCTATCTGCGGTTAGCACCTCGGCCAGTTTATTTTTTAAGTTGTTCATTGTGTAGTTTCCCTCGGGTATCGTAATCAGAGCCTCAAATCCATCTTCACTCAGAGTAAAAGTATTATAAGGACTTGCCACAGAGTAATACGACTTCGGCACATAGATATGAAGAATTTTACAGTGTGTCGGGTTGTCTAGCGATTTCATATCAATGGCGTGAGTGAAATCACTGTCTGTGCCGTTTATCCTATTTTTACTGTTGACATAGTAAATATTACTACTTCGCCCACCTCTATACTCCATCACCTCTAATTTTGGATATATAATAGAAAATATATATATTTTGTCTTAATTACTTCAAATGAAAGTGTCAAAGCTGTAGCCGTTCTGGACTTTCAACTCATCGGCTTCTTTTTCTTTTAAGTCTGTCCAACCGCTGGCAAATTTAAAGCGGTTCCCTTTCGCTCGTTCAAGTAAAAACCTAATACTATGCCACCCGCAGGTATCTGTTGTATCACTTTGGTTTTTGACTTGATTGACTTTCATAAGCAGGTATGTGTTCGGCTTACTCTTTTCAATAAGCTGTTTCATTTGGTGTAGAAATAGCTCGGTCGGCTTATACAGTGCGAGCGGGTCGTAGATTTCAATAGAGTCATCTTTAATGGTGTCAATCCAAACACCAATCCAATGTGAGCCTGGTTGGCTAGACTTATCTAAGTTCATTATAAATCCATACTTCTTTCTTTTTTCTGGTTTAAGTTTGTTTATTTCGTCGCTCGCTACTGTCCCTAAATACCAATCGTGTTTTTTCATAATGGTGTCTATTTCATCCGTCATTAGCCCTCTACCTTCCCCCGCTAAGTTCGCTGGTAGTTTTTGTTGCTCTTCTAGTGGTGGCGGTTGTTGCTCTTCTGGTGGTGGTTGTTGCGGTGGTTGCTCTTCTATTGGTGGTTCATCGGGGGTTGGTTGAACTTCATCGGGGGTTGGTTGAACTTCCTCTACATCAGTGGTGGGGGTTGGTTGCCGTATCTGGAATTCATTTGAAAGTGATTTATATGTGTTGGGGTCGGCATACATTTTGTTTATTAGGGTATTTACTAATTCTTTTTTCTTTGATTTGGTCTTCCATTCACTTCGTTTCAAATGCTTTTTTATCATCATCTTAGTTAATATTTTTTTAATGATATCTTCCAATTTTTTCGCACCAGTTCCGCCCTGTGCTGTTAGACCTATTAAAGCATTTTCCAATTCTTCAAGGGTTATATCAGGAGTTATGTTAAGTTCGCTCTGTCTAACAGCTATGATTTCTTGGATATAGCCTTTGGCCGTTCTGCCTTCGGCATCTTTGTTTCCGTGTTTGCTCCCCCTCGTTTTCCACCCTAGCTTTTTTGCTAAACTATTGACACTAATCTGTCTTTTCTTGCCACCACTAGCAAATAAAGTTTGAGCTCTTTCCAGATTTGCTATAAATGCTTTTCTGTCTGATTCCTCCGCTTTCTGGTCTGCTTCCATTGCTTGCTGTCTTAAATCGTCTTGTCGTTGTTTTGCTTCATCTTCCCTTCTCTTAATTTCCTCAGCAAATGCTATGGCTTCTTCTTCGGACAAAACATACTGTCTTCCTTTTCTTTCCCTTTGTTTTCTTTCACTTCTTTTCAGTTCACCTTTTACTTCATTCAATGCTCTCGCTCTTTCAACCAAAGCATCGTTAATCGCATTTTGTCTTTTTATTTCTCCGTCAATAGTAGCCATTCTTTGAGCTTGTGCTGTTTCAGTCTGTATGAGTGCGAGTTCATTTCTTTTCGTTTCGGCTTATCGCTCTTCTATTTTCTTTTGTTGTTCTTTTGCTTCTTTGTCTTTCTTTTCTAGTTCGTATAGGCGGTCATACTTTTCCAGTTTGAGTTTATCTAGTTGATTATTTACCTGATTGCGGTTCTCGTGTTCAAGGCGGTTGAATTCGGATTTAATTACTTTCTCGCGGGCTTTACTTCGCCGTTTGGGTTTGTTCATATATTTCAAAAACAGTTTAACAATTTGAAGTGTTGAAAGGTCATTCGTTTTCTCGCCAAAGTTGAGATATGCTCGTTTGCCTTTCACTTTAATGTACGGCTTGCCATCTTTGGTTCTGTATATTCTGGGGGGCCGTTGTTTTCGCACACCTCCTCTTCTTAATTTTTTCATATGTATATGTTAGAGAAAAAAATTAATATAAGATTTTACATTTGTAGAGACTTCGCCTACCGAAACTTAACGGCTCCTCCTCGTTGCTTGCCGTAGCCTTGCTTAATCGCAGCCTTTGCTACACGGTCGGCATAAGGCACTCCGACATCGCTCAGAAAAGTAGCGCCCCTTGAAATCAATTGGTTCTTCTTGATAAATCTATTAGCATCTACTATCGCTTTTCCTACTTTTTTCCAGTTAATTTTCCCTCCTGTTTGTTTCTTTTTTGATTTTCTTTTCCCTCCTGCTTGTGGCATACTTACTGGGCTTGGATTGTAGCTGATATTGTATCCCGATGGTTGTGAAATAATCACTGGTGATGTTGACATCTATATAAAGTTCTCAAAAAAATAATTATTTTAAATTACAAAAATCGTTTATTAAAATTTTGCCTCAGTTCGTCCGATACAGAATCAACATACAAAAAGTTAAACCGTTCTTTCGTCGCCTCGTGATATTTTTCAATGAAGTATTCAAGGTCATAGCCAAGGTCCAGATGTTTATACACTAGTTCAATTTTATCAACACTCTGACCTGGAAAAATGAGTAGGTAGTCCAACTGTTTAATTGCCTCAGGCTTCAAATCGTTAAGATACTGAGAGCTCATAATCACCTTACTTTTATAATGCCTATTTTTTTTAAGTAGGTCGCTCACGGACTTATCCCTTAAACCTGAGCCGAGGTCATCTAAGACGAACACGACTTCTGGTGTGATGTATTTGCTCGGTCTCGTGGTTTTTTCGCCTCCCTCCTGTTTCTTCTTTTCTTCTTTTCCAAAATAAAGAAACTTTGGCTTCGGTTCTTCTTTCTCGTCTTGAATGATTTCGCCTTCTTCTTGCTCTTCATCGGGTTTATTCAGCTTGTCTAACTCGTAGTCAATCACACTATACCCGTCAGTTTTCAAATATGTGTATATCGCCATTGGGTTTCCCTTCTTCTTGAAGTGCTTAACCATTTCTTTGTAGATGTGGTCTTTGTGTATCGTGCTGGCAATAATAACAATACGGGTCTTTTTGTCGGCCGTCCTTTTCAGGATTTCAAACAGTGCGGTTGTCTTGCCACTCTTCTTGCGAGCGAGAAGAAAAATATTGGCATACGGTTCATCAAATAATTTATGTCCTTTTGCCAACTTGTCGCCATCTCCGTTTTGCTTGACTGGTTTAACCTTTACATTATTGATTTTCTCCATCACTATATATTTATATTAAGCCAAAAATTCTAAGCATATAACAATTCTTCCAGCTAGCAGGTCAGTCTCAATACTGCCATTGTCTGTTTTAAGCACTCTAAATGTGTATTGACCGTCAGTCCAATTAATAATACCCAAGTTGTAGCTAAGATTGGAAATGTTTGCGGTGTTGCTATCGGCGAATGTTCCAATAATTCCAATGCGGTCCATATGAAGAATTTTTGTTTTCGTTTCAGTCATATCATTCATATAGTGGATATACTTAACATTCATTCTAGTTGGGGTAAAGTTCAATTTAATGGTTTTGTCAAATGTCTTGCTACCACCAGCAAAATCATTACTTAGAAAAATAATCTTTTGAAATTTATAGTCCGCCATTCGCAGAGACTTCGCCTCCGCACCTCCAAGTTTTGATTGTGATGCCCTCTATACTAATCTTTATAAACTTTTTATTAATTAATATTTCTGCTCGGACTGCTTGTGATTTCTATTCGCGGGTCAGTGATAAAAAAAATGAAAGTTGTGAGTGGTGTATTCAAAAAGGAATAGAAACCAAATTTAAATGTGTTTTCATAAATAATGGAAATAATATGTGTCGTAGTTTTGATGAAGCTATTCCGCTAATCTGTGCTGGTGATAGCTCTTGGTATAAAATACAGCTATATGAATGCTCACTTCTTTGAACTAGATGGGCTAGGAAGGCATATGCCGATGAGTAGTGTTAAAATACCCACATAAGTGTTAGCAACTTCACACGGTAAGTTCTTTTCAGATAGCCTTACAATACAAAGGGTGATAATGGCGATAATGATACCCATTTGAAACAAGTATTTGATAAGTCGGCTGTCAGTTTTTCGCTTAGTCAAACAGCAATCCCAGCTGTCCTCGTATTCGTGGTCTAATTTTTTTTCTTCCTGCTTAATTTGGACATCTAGCACACGGTTTTTGAGTTCGGGTGTGAGTTCTTCCGTCTCTATGATTGGCGGTGGGTGTAATCTAGGCATTAGAAGGAAATAAAACTGCTCGTATTTCTGCTAGTTGGTTCGCTTGGTCTTGTAATATATTAAGTAAAGTTTTATTTTCTTTCTCTAAATTAACTACCTTTTCCGCCGTATGTTGAAATCCGCTGACTAATATCGGTATAAAATTTGTATATGTTATGCCTTCAAGGTAGCCGTCTCCATCCTCTGCTTTCATTCCACTTTCAGATACAAATTCAGGAAATACTTTTTTGACTTCGTCCGCAATAAATCCGTGGCCTTTTTTTTCTTTCTTCTCATCTGATTTCCAATAATAATATTATGAACAACAATTTATTTTCATAAGTTTATCACAACAATCCCCGCAGTCTAATGTTTTAATATCTGATTTTAATCGCCTGTCCGACGAGTTTGTCCAAGCACCATTTAGCGGGATATAATTATAACTGCCTGACGGCTCGCCAGTAGTAGAGTTTGAAGTAGTCCAAGCGTGAAGCAAACCAGTAGAAGAAACCATTGATGCATAATTCGTATATCCTCCTGATTTAAAAAATAGTTGCGGGTCGTTAGTAGAAGCGGGTCTTTTTCGTATTAATAAATTACCGCTTGATGCTGTTGGTAAAACTAACTCTCCAGATGTATTAATATTAATCGCCTCAGTGTAAGATATATTGTTTCCAACCGCTGTTCCTGAATTATAATAAAAAGCGAGTTTTCCACCTTTTTGAATTAGAAAGTTTGAACCACTGTGGCTTGATTTCCAGTTCGTGCCGTCAAAATAAGCATCAAAACTTAAATTGACATTGTCGTGCGACCAATTCAATAATTGAAATGTTGGATAAGCATCCGCCGTTGTTATTGCTTGTAAGTGTGCTCCTGCGACATTACTCGCCGTTCCGTATATTTCTAAACCACCTGTTGAACCCACTCCCTTTGTTGAGTTGCCTATGATTATCGGCTTGCCTAGTGCTGTTGTTATTTTATCGCTCGTTGTTAAAGTTGTTGTTGATACACCCGCACTCGCAGTTATTAATCCTTTTGTCCATAAAGTCCCATTAAGTCCATTCAAAGACATCAACAATTGCTCTGAACCATTTTCCCACACAAACCCGGTATCTGAACGCATTACATCTAAATCGCATAGCCCATTGATTGAAATCATTTCCCGCGACTGCTGAACCACCTGCTAAACTTCTAGTATTCGTGGCTCCTTGATTAGTTGCCATATAAATCCCCCAGCTTGTAGTATCTGTATCATATAAAAATATACCTTGTCCGCTTCCTCCATCCACTTTATTTTGGATAGATAACTTACATCCTCCATCGGCTGTTAATAATCCGCTTGCGGTTAATGTGGTTGTTGATATACCCGCAGTTGCCGTTAATGTTGTTCCTGTTATTGTTCCGCCACTTGTTATGTTGTTGCTGTTCATATCTAAGGCTCCATAAAACCGCATACCGCCCGCATTGTTAAAACGGACAATGTCAGACGACAGCGACTTATTATCCAAAAGTTTTGAAATATAAAGTCCCGCCCCTTTTACATCAGATGCTACATTCGTAAATAGGTAGCCTCGTTGGTTCGCGGTTCCACTTGTAGCAGTATTTAGAGTATATAAGAAAGACTGCCAATCACCCGTTGTCTGCCTGAAAAAGATATCTCCTCCATTTTGGTTTAATATCCTCGCCCCATTATATGTTATATTTCCGCCATTAATGATATCCACATTATTAAAATCTGCTTGGCTTAATAAGGTCAGTGCTCTTACATCATTTCTACTTCCATTAAATATTTTAATTCCTGTTATTGTTTGGTCGCCTGTTAGTTTTACATTTTGCCCGTCCAATGTATCTACATACGTTTTATTCGCCCCGTCTGTTGATAATGTCGGAGTTCCAAGGTTCGCTATTTTGCTACTATTACAATCTAGCCCCGAAGCATTTACCCAACCGACGATTGTCCCGTCAATAATAAAACTTATTTTTTTGGCAGAAATTTCAAAGTTGTAATATGTTGCAGTTTTCATATCCAAACTAGCAATTGACCCGATATTACTGGTAGAATTGAAAACGATAAATGTGCCCTTTGTTGTAGCATTTATTTAATTTCCCGTTATTTCAACACCACTGCTATATGTCTTAATTCCTGCTATGGTTTGGTTTCCTGTTAGTTTCACATTTTGCCCGTCTAATGTATCCACATAACTTTTGTTTGCCCCGTCCGTTGTCGCTGTTGGTGTGGCCAAATTTGTAATTTTTCTATTGTTTAAAGATAGTGTCGTGCCCGTTGCTGTCGCGATTACATTATCACCCGCATATAAATCAACATACGAACCCGTTACTTGTATCGGATACCAAGTCGCTGTTGCTGTCTTTTGTGCGGCAATCATTCCTATTTTTGTGTCAAATGCGATACCGATGCCGTCAAAAGTAGTAGGATTGGACGAACCACTTACTTCCAAAGTTGATGTAAATTTTTTATTCCCTGCTATTGTTTGGTCTCCTGTTAGTTTGACAACCGAAGTATCAAGGGCAGAAACATCAATACCATCAACGAGATTTACATTTGTTATGCTTTGACTTTTCATATCAATCCCCGCACTCGCATTTATTATACTGCTAAATGTCTTAATACCAGCTATGGTTTGGTCTCCTGTTAGTTTGACGACTGCGGTATCAAGGGTGGATACATCAATACCGTCAACAAGATTAACATTTGTAATTGAAAATCCTCCCATATTTAAACTGCCCGTCATAGCCGTTGTTCCGTCCTTTGCCAGTTTCGTATCGGTGTAAGCCTTTGTTGAAGCATCGCCGTCATAGAATGGTGCGGGCAGTCCGCTAATTGCTGTTGTGCTGTTAAAATTTAAAACATTATTTGTCAATGTCATTCCACCCCCTGTTGTTGGAGCAAAAAGTATGGACGAGCCGACAAAAGTTAGTGGATAGCCCGTCGCCCCACCCGCCTCCGACGAATAAATAGAACCCATATTATTGTTGTAATTGAAGAATAACTTACCAGTGTTTAATGGATTTGTGTCTTTTACGGCCACATAAGTAGTAAATGTTTTGTTTCCTGTTATAGTCTGGTCGCCTGTTAGTTTAACGACATTTGTGTCAAGAGCCGAAACATCAATACCATCAACATTACCTACATTTGTAATTTCAAATCCTCCCATATTTAGCGGTTTCATTGACTTTACTTCCGTATTTGAAATGGTGAATATATCGCCCGACCCCCCGCCAAAATAAAATGCCTCACCTCCAAATATAAATGGTTTATATGCGACTGTATCTCTATCAATTGAAGTTAATATACCAGCTTTGACATCGCTGTCATATGCTAATTCTATACCAGCCCCAGAAGTTGGTGCCGTATTGCCACTCACTCTCAGTCTATTCGTGGAAAAATTCTTTGCTCCTGTTATTGTTTGGTTGCCTGTTAGTTTAACCACGGAAGCATCAAGGGCGGAAACATCAATGTTGTCAACAAGATTTACATTTACTACATTAAAACCTCCCATATTCAAATCTCCAAACATCATAGTGAGGCCGTCTAATCTCAGAAAGGGTGATACCACATTTCTCCATTGCCCCGTGCTATAAATGAGCAATTGGTTATCGGCTGGTGTGCCTGTTATGACTACATCACTTAAAGCATCTATTGACTTGTTTGAAAATCTTGTGTCAAATCTACCATCTGTATAGTATAAATTAGTGCCTTCTTTTATGTCCGTTGTGCTTTTGGTAGCCAGTCGTGTGTCAAATCGGCTGTTGGTAAAATAAAGATTTATGGGGTCAGCATCTTCTGGCACCCTATCTGTGTATAAGCCCGCTATGTTTGTGTTCGTTAAATCCAGGTTGGCTATATCCAGACTATCAACCGCAATTTCAGACAAGCCTAAGAGCGATTTATATTGACTCATTCTATATTTGTTAAATAATCGTTTATTAATAAAATCTAAATAATATTATTTTGTATAATAATATAAAAAACAAACTTGGAGGATCGGAGGCGAAGTCTCTGAAAAAAATGCCGAGAGGTAATAGAGAGGTCGCTATGAAAAATCTTGAAAAGGGTTGGGAGGCTAAGAAGCAACAGGCTAAACAGAGAAAGATTGAGAGGGCTAGGGAATTACTAGCTGAGGAACAGGCAAAGAATGTGAAAGAAATGACCGATGAACAGCGGATGGACAACACAGCTAAGAAGCAGTTGGCGAGGGATATGATTGATGGCAGAGATGGTGAGCCAATCGAGGAAAGTAGTGAAAGCGATGAAGAGGTCGAACAGGATTTTGTAGATATCGTTGCCCGACGGGTTGCTGGTATGAAACTGAAGACCAAACAGAAGAAGACTAAGAAAGCGGTAAAAAAGAAAGTTGAAGAAGAAAGCGATAATGAGAGCGAGGAAAGCGAGGAAAGCGAGGAGCCTCAGCCGAAGAAAGGGGGAAAAAAGGTCGGCCGTGTTAATGTCAATGTTTATGCGGGACAACCGGAGAAGTCAAAACAAGAAAGTAATGATATTTCAAAAATGTTTTAAAGTTTTAATATATATGAGCGACTTTGTATTTGCTCTTTTATACATAGCGATAAACTACATTACTATTTTTGTTGCGTATAGCTATGGACTATAAGCATACGGCAGCTAATATTAATGAACAAAATAAAAATGCACAACTTGAAGACACTCCAGGAAAAAATGAGGAACTAGAACAAAAGAAAATAAAAGAGGCTGCCGAAATACACCATCAATCTAAAGCAAAGAAAGTATGGAACACCATCACCGCTCCGGAAGCGAAACCATTAAGTCAAGTGTTTATAGACCTTATGGATATGTCAAAGGTAGCCACCAAGAAAGGAAATAAGAACTATAATTTCGGCTTAGTAATGATTGATGTTTATTCTCGCAGTGCTTGGATTGAGCCAATAAAAAACAAAACAACTCCTGAGGTCTTGGAAGGATTAAAGAAAATGCCAAAACCGAAAAGGATTACATCCGATAACGGCAGCGAATATAAAGGGCTAGTCGCTGAATACTTTAGAGAAAACGGTATTCAACATACGACAAACGAAGTTGGCGACCACCGAACTATGGGAATAATTGACAGGTTTATTAGAACTATAAGAAATGATTTGAATTTTATGTGGGAAGTTAACGATGATTTCGTGTGGGTTCCTTTCATTTATGAAATAGTCAATAACTACAACAACACATACCATAATACGATAAAAGCTACTCCGATGGAAGTCTATGAAGGAAAAAAGAAGAACGACCAAGAACTATATAGAGCCGGTCTTATTAATAAGTTTCCAAAAGGGGAAACAGTCAGGAAAGAACTAGAAAGAACTGTTTTTTCTAAAGGGAACATTCAATACTCGAAGAAAGTGTATACGGTTAAAGGCCGTAAAGGCTTCAAATTGATACTATCTTCTGACGAGATTGCGAGTCCGCAAGAATTATTAAAGTCTAAGTCAGAAGAACAACCGGACGAAGTCAAGCCTCAACTAGCTGACCAAGTAAAAGAACTAACTAAAGAAAAAAAGAATAAACATTTATTAAAGGCGTTGGACATCAAACCGGAAAACATCCGTAGTAGTGCCCGGATTAAAAAGAAAAAAGAAATTTTGGATTTGTAAGTTGTTGAAATTGAAAACCAGTAAGACGCTTTAATATATTTCCTTTTATTATATACGTTTTGTTATATATTACTTAGCAGCCTCCTCAGCAGCAGCCTCCTCAGCAGCAGCCTCCTCCGCAGCAGCCTCCTCAGCAGCAGCCTCCTCAGCAGCAGCCTCCTCCGCAGCAGCCTCCTCCGCCGCGTCCTTCTCCTCATCATCTTCCTCCTCATCAGACTCCTCACCATCATTTTTTGCTAAGTATGAAGTTTTGATTACTCCTAGCCTTTTCTTGACAGAAAGAGCATGAATGTTATCGAAATTTCGGAACAGGGCAAATTGCCCGCTTTTGAATGCAACAACATACAATCTGTAGTTACGAGGCATTGATTTATATCCCCATACGGTTAACGGGACAGACTTTCCTTCTGGTTGCGGTTGCTCAAAAACTACAGCCGTTCCTTTCTCCTTGTCAATGACAGCATGTTGCTCAGGAAAGCGCATAATAGTGTTGGGTGTTCCTTTTTTTCTCCCCCCTTTCTTGCCACCCTTCTTGGCAGGTTTTTTCCTTCCAAAGTTAACACCTGCAACGCCTTCTGTTATATCCTGCATCATACATACATTCATATGACATTCATGCAACATTCATACGAAATCGTTTACCTTCACATGGTCTTTCCCTTCTTCAGGCTTCTTCTTCGGAGGCATCTACATAAACACACACAGAGGGCCGATATGTGTGCTTATGTAGGGGCAGTTTAATGTCGTGCCCAGGACATAATATAAAAATTTTGGTTTGAAAATATATCCCTCATATAAAAATATATACAGCGGCGAGCTGTACCGACTACATCGGTAGATGTATTGAAATATATACAGCAGTAAGCTGTATTGAAATATATACAGCAGTAAGCTGTATTGAATTTGGGGCAGATTCGCCCCACATAATATTCAACTATTACCTGAACACCCTATTCATATTTCTCTCTCCCTCTACTACCTTTTCACTTATTTCATCTATCCTCTTCAACATCACACACGCCTCAGCAAACGTCGTTCCACTTTCAATCCTTCTTTCCATTTCAGCTATCTCTCCTGCTTTCAACATTCCCCTATTCCCTCTCCTCCATTGCTTCATCAAGCTCATCTCACTTTCAATCTTTCTCTTCTTTATCTTCTTTCTTCTATCATCCATTAAGTCTTCTTCGATATCATTTCTCTCCCTCTCTCTTTCGAATATCGTCTCATTCAGCGCATCTAGTCTCTCTTTCTTTTTTTCCAACTCTTTCTTCATATTCTCGATTATCATCTCATCTTTCTCTATCTCCTTCTCTTGTCTTATTTTCATTTCGTTTAGTTTGCTTAAACTATATCTATTAACTTGGAATTGTTCTTTCCAAGCATCTTTATCTTTCAAATTTTTCGGAATGAGATTTATGGACATTTATATGATATATAATGGTTTGTGGGTTGCGACGAAAAGACAGAAACGAACGACAGAGCAAAAAAGCAAAAAGATGCGTCGCACAAAAAGTACGACGCGTCGCATCGAAGTATGGCTGTTCAATTCTATTTTATTTTTTCTATCTAACATAAACTTAAAAAAAAGCAAAGAAAAAATCGCAAAACCCGTTATATTTCTTTTTTTCCAAATAGAAATCTTTGACTTGAACAATGTTAAAAAAAGCTACGTGAAATCATTTTATGATTTGTTTCCGTTATTTCCGACCGTTGCCATTTTGTCCCCTGCGGGCCGGCCGGAGTGTGTCTCTGTGGCGGGGCGGGGTATGTCGTGAAAAAGTGTGCCGAAGTGGCACCCTATACTACTTGTATGCATGTATGTATGAATGTATGTATGTATGTATGTATGTATGTATGTATGTATGCATGTATGTATGTAATGTATGTAATATTATGTATGTTATGTATGTTAAAGGTCGTGCCTGAGGGCACTTGATAAACTCCCAAACAAGTCTCTTATCTCACCTACCATATCATTTCCTTTTTCACACTATCTATTACCATTTTCCCAACATCTTCACGGTAATCTAAACATACTTTCTTGTACTGATTTTTTCAGGGATTCATTAAATACATACATACATACATGCATACATACATACATACATACATATATGCATATATACATATATACATACATATATACATATATACATACATACATACATACATACATACATACATAACATACATAACATACATAACATACATAACATACATAACATACATAACATACATACATACATACATGCATACATACATACCCACCCACATACATACATACATACATACATACCCACCCACATACATACATACTTACGTATCATAACATAACAAAACATAATATAACATAACATAACGTAGCATAACATAACACAACATAACCTAACATAACATAACATAACATAACATAACATAACCTAACATAACATAACCTAACATAACATAACCTGACCTAATATAACATAACATAACACAACACAACATATATACATACATACATACATACATACATTCATACATATACACATACAAACATACATAACATACATAACATACATAACATACATAACAACATACATAACATACATAACATACATAACATACATAACATACATAACGTACATAACGTACATAACATACATAACATACATAACATACATAACATACATAACATACATAACATACATAACATACATAACATACATAACATACATAACATACATAACATACATAACATACATAACATACATAACATACATAAAATACATAAAATACATAACATACATAAGATACACAAAATACACAACATACGTAACATACATAACATACATAACATACATAACATACATAATATACATAACATACATAACATACATAACATACATAACATACATAACATACATAATATACATAATATAAATACATACATACATACATACATTACATACATTACATACATTACATTACATACATATACATACATACATACATACATGTATACATGCCTACATACATAACTACATACATACCTACATGCATACCTACATACATACATACATACATACATACATAATGTACATGCATCATACATACATACATAACATACATACATGCATACATACATACATACATACATGCATACATACGCACATACATACATACATACATACATACATACATACATACATACATACATGCATACATACATACATACATACATACATACATACATACATACATACATACATACATATATATGGCAGACATACATACACACATACATACATACATACATACATACATACATACATACATACATACATACATACATGCATACATGCATACATGCATACATGCATACATGAGTAGTATAGGGTGCCACTTCGGCACACTTTTTCACGACATACCCCGCCCCGCCACAGAGACACACTCCGGCCGGCCCGCAGGGACAAAATGGCAAAACACACTAATACCAGAAAAGTGTGGTAGATAGAATTTCGTTAGACGAAAAAATAAAAATAGAATTGACGAGTCATACTTCAATGCGCGAAAAGAACGTTCCCAAACACCTGATTTAAGCTCAACCTATGAACACAGAAAATCAGTTTTTTTGTGTTCTTGTGTTCGCATTTTTTACCCAAGCACCAAAACTATTAGCATATATAAAATGGATAACTCTGATAATTCTGATAATTCTGATAACGAAAGTAAAAGAGAGTATAATGATTGGATTGAATATTATATTGATAAACCAGAATGGATAGTAAAGCGAGATAAGATAAGCGTTGGTAATCAGATAGACTTACTAAATGAGAAAATAAGAGAGTTGTCCAAAAAGAAAGAAGAGCTTGAAGAAAGAGAGACAGCGATTGAGGAAAGAGCGATGCAGATAGAAGAAAATAAGAATAGAAAGAAGAATACTGAAAAGTTAAAGAGAAAGAGAAAGAGAGAAGAAGAAAGAAGAAAGACTGAAGAGAGATTGCTGGATAGTTGGTTGGTAGCAAAAAAAGCAACCACTAAGTGAGAGGGAGGAGGAGTATGCGAGGAGGATGATTGATGGAGGGAGTAGCTTTGAGCAGGTCTTATCAGAATATAATAAATATAAAGAAAGGTTGGAAGGGTAAAAAATAGTTGAATGTTATGTGGGGCAATACAGCTTACTGCTGTATATATTTCAATACATCTACCGATGTAGTCGGTACAGCTCGCCGCTGTATATATTTTTATATGATGGATATATTTTCATAACCAAAATTTTTATATTATGTCCTGGGCACGACATTAAACTGCCCCTACATAAGCACACATATCGTCCCTCTGTGTGTGTTTATGTAGATGCATCCGAAGAAGAAGCCTGAAGAAGCACCTGTAACTCCTCCAAAGGTAATATCATTCTATCTTGTTTTTATTTCTTATGTTTGTGTGTTGTAGGAGCCTGTTGAGCCACTTGATGAAGAAGCAGGGGAGGAAGAGGATGAAGAGATGGAAGAGGTGAAATTTGTGTTTTTGATTTATGCTCATAGTTTATGGTGTTCAATTTTAGTTGAATGAAGAAATCGAAGCTTTCGATCTTGAAGATGAAAAAAAAGGAAGAAAGCGTGGAGGCAGGAAGCCCAGAACTCCTAATGTGGTGGTTGAGGGTCCAACATATTACGCAGATATTGATGCTGCTGCGGGGATTGCGACTGTGTATCGTGAGGCAAAAGAAGGCAGAGTAGAGTGTCAGTTGTTGAAGCACAAGTCAGTCGCAAGAGTGAAAGAATACTTTGTTGTAAAGTATTCAAGCGGTCGATACTATTTGTTTCAAAAGCAAGCCAATATTGGACCAATTACAAACAAAAAAAAGCTTGGCAAGATTGTAACTATTTACTCAGTCAAACCTGGAAAGGATTAAGGCAAGATTGTGACTATTTACTAAGTCAAACCTGGAAAGGATTAAACAACTCATAAATCCAGCACTTCTTTCTTTTTCTTAATACGGGGACTTGACCTTATGTTTTCAGGTTTGATGTCCAACGCCTTTAATAAATGTTTATTCTTTTTTTCTTTAGTTAGTTATTTTACTTGGTCAGCTAGTTGAGGCTTGACTTCGTCCGGTTGTTCTTCTGACTTAGACTTTAATAATTCTTGCGGACTCGCAATCTCGTCAGAAGATAGTATCAATTTGAAGCCTTTACGGCCTTTAACCGTATACACTTTCTTCGAGTATTGAATGTCCCCTTTAGAAAAAACAGTTCTTTCTAGTTCTTTCCTGACTGTTTCCCCTTTTGGAAACTTATTAATAAGACCGGCTCTATATAGTTCTTGGTCGTTCTTCTTTTTTCCTTCATAGACTTCCATCGGAGTAGCTTTTATCGTATTATGGTATGTGTTGTTGTAGTTATTGACTATTTCATAAATGAAAGGAACACACACGAAATCATCGTTAACTTCCTACATAAAATTCAAATCATTTCTTATAGTTCTAATAAACCTGTCAATTATTCCCATAGTTCGGTGGTCGCCAACTTCGTTTGTCGTATGTTGAATACCGTTTTCTCTAAAGTATTCAGCGACTTGCCTCTTTTATTTTCTTTTGTTCTAGTTCCTCATTTTTTCCTGGAGTGTCTTCAAGTTGTGCATTTTTATTTTGTTCATTAATATTAGCTGCCGTATGCTTATAGTCCATAGCTATACGCAACAAAAATAGTAATGTAGTTTATCGCTATGTATAAAAGAGCAAATACAAAGTCGCTCATATATATTAAAACTTTAAAAACATTTTTGAAATATCGTTACTTTCTTTTTTTTGTCTTCTCAGGTTGTTGATTATAAACATTATCATTAACACTGCCAGTCTTCTTCCCCCCTTTCTTCGGCTGAGGCTCCTCGCTTTCCTCGCTTTCCTCGCTTTCCTCGCTCTCATTATCGCTTTCTTCTTCAACTTTCTTTTTTACCGCTTTCTTAGTCTTCTTCTGTTTAGTCTTGAATTCATACCAGCAACCCGACGTGCAACGATATCGACGAAATCGTGTTCAACCTCTTCTTCGCTTTCACTACTCTCCTCACTTTTCTCACCATCCCTACCATCTATCATATCCCTCGCCAACTGCTTCTTAGTAATGTGTTCCATCTTTTCGTCTTCGTTCATTTCTTTCACATTCTTAGCCTCTTCCTCAGCTAGTAATTCCCTAGCCCTCTCAATCTTTCTCTGTTTAGCCTGTTGCTTCTTAGCCTCCCAACCCTTTTCAAGATTTTTCATAGCGACCTCTCTATTACCTCTCGGCATTTTATATCTTGTTTATATTACTATACAAAATAATATTATTTAGATTTTATTAATAAACGATTATTCAACAAATATAGAATGAGTCAATATAAATCGCTCTTAGGCTTGTCTGAA
Organism: Paulinella micropora; assembly: GCA_019918135.1. Classification (NCBI taxonomy): domain Eukaryota; phylum Cercozoa; class Imbricatea; order Euglyphida; family Paulinellidae; genus Paulinella; species Paulinella micropora. The sequence continues at coordinate 194,782 of WBZZ01000800.1, forward strand.
ATTGCGGTTGATAGTCTGGATATAGCCAACCTGGATTTAACGAACACAAACATAGTGGGCTTATACACAGATAGGGTGCCAGAAGATGCTGACCCCGTAAATCTTTATTTTACCAACAACCGATTTGATGCGAGGTTGGCTTTAAAATCAACGACGGACTTAAAAGAAGGCACTAATCTATACTATACTGATGGTAGGTTTGATGCGCGACTAACCACTAAATCAACCACTAACCTAGCAGAAGGCACTAATTTATATTATACTAATGCTAGGTTTGACACTCAATTAGCAACAAAGAGCACAACTAACTTAACCGAAGGAACTAACTTATACTACACCACAGCAAGGGTTAATACAGATTTTGACACAAGGATAGCAACTAAATCAATAGATGCTTTAAGTGATGTAATCATAACAGGCACCCCCGCCGATAACCAACTGCTCATCTACAGCACTGGGCAATGGCGAAATGTTGCTTCTCCGTTTCTCAGATTGGATGGAACTGCGAATATGACGGGCGGATTAAATATGGGAGGATTTTCAATTACAAATGTTAATCTTGTTGATGGCATTGATGTTTCCACCCTTGACACTTCGGTTGTTAAATTAACAGGAGACCAAACAATAACAGGAAACAAAATATTTACTACGTATTTGGGTATAAAAGACTCAAATTCATTAAACACAGGGAGGTTGTTCTTCAACTATAATAATAATATGGGTTCTATTTATTCAGCGGAGCCAAATGGAGCAACGGGCTATCCACTAACTATTGTCGGCTCGTCCATACTTTTTGCTCCAACAACAGGGGGTGGAATAACATTAACGGGCAATGTTTTTAATTTTAACAGCACGACAGCAATAAGCGGACTGCCCGCACCATTCTATGACGGTGATGCTTCAACGAAATTATATACTGATACGAAACTGGCAAAGGACGGAACAACGGCTATGACGGGTATTTTAAATATGGGAGGATTTTCAATTACAAATGTTAATCTTGTTGACAACATTGATGTTTCTGCCCTTGATACCGCAGTCGTTAAACTAACAGGAGACCAGACCATAGCAGGAAACAAAAAATTTACTTCAACAATAGAAGTGCGGGGCGCCACAGCTCCAATCGCTTTTGATGGTATCGGTGTTGCCTTTGATACGGCGACAAATATAGGAATGATTGCCGCACAAAAAATAGCAACTGCGACTTATTATCCGATACAAATAACTGGGTCGTATGTAGAGTTATATTCAGGTAATAATGTAATCGCGACCGCAACTGGCACTACATTATCTTTGAATAACAACAAAATAACAAACTTAGCCACACCAACAGCAACAACAGACGGAGCAAATAAAAGTTATGTTGATACAAAAGACTGACAAAATGTGAAACTAACAGGAAATCAAACAATAGCAGGAATTAAGACATTTAGCAGTGCCCTTGAAATAACAGGAAATTTAACTAATGCGACAACAAAAGGAACATTCGTGCTTTTTAACTCAACAGCCAATATAGGAACTATCGGATGCCTTGATATGGGCACGGGCGTGAATTATAACTTTGAAATAAATGCGAAAAAAGTAAGTTCGTTATTGATGGGGCCATCGTCGGTTGGGTAAATGCTTCGGGGCTAGATTGTAATAGTAGCAAAATAGCCAACCTTGGAACTCCGACATTATCAACAGACGGAGCGACAAAAGGTTATGCGGACACATTGGACGGGCAAAATGTAAAACTAACAGGCGACCAAACCATAACAGGAAGCAAAACATTTAATGGGGCGAGCACTGTGATAAAATATCTAACTTTAACGAACAATGCTGATTTTAATAATCAAACTATCACTAATGGCGGAAATATAACATATAATGGGGCTAGGATATTAAACCAAAATGGAGGAGACATATTCTTTTCACAGACATCAGGCGATTATCAGTATTTCTTATTTACTTTAAATACGGCTTCAAGCGGAACCGCGAACCAACGAGGCTATGTATTTACGAATGTAGCATCTGATGTAAAAGGGGCGGGACTTTATATTTCAAAACTTTTGGATAATAAAAGTGCTTCGTCTGACATTGTCCGTTTTAACAATGCGGGCGGTATGCGGTTTTATGGTGCCTTAGATATGAACTCAAACAATATAACAAATGGCGGAACAAGAACGGGAACGACAATTACTTCAACCGCGGGTATATCAACAACAACATTAACAACAAGCGACAATTTGGTAGTAGGTGCTGGAAAAAGTGTTTTCATTGATAGAAATGCCTTGGCCAACAATAAACTGGTTTTATGGGATGGAGGAACAACAACAACGACTGCTTTTCTTGGATTTGGTGTTGCTAGTAATACATTGATTTATAATGTTAATTCTGCCGATAGTCATGTATTTAACCATAGTGCCGCGACAGAATTATTTAGAATTAACAACACAGCAATCACTGCTTCAAAGGCACTAACTGCGAATGCGGGGGTATCAACAACGACATTGGCAACGAGCGATAAAATAACAACAGCATCAGGCAAACCAATTATCATAGGCAACTCAACAAAAGGAATAGGAGCGACGGGTGGATTAGAATTGTATGGAACGGCTGGTAATATTGGAGGGGCACACTTACAGGCAATAACGACAGCGGATGCTTATCCAACATTCCAATTATTGAACTGGGCACACGACAATATCAATTTATATTTTGATTGTTATTTTGATGGCACGAACATATTATCTTCAAACACATCATCAAATTTTCAAATAGCGAAATACTCAAACAAACTCAGTTTTAATTACAAAAATGGTGGAACACTTGGACAAGCGATAACAATGAGTGAGGCAATGAACATAAGCACAGCGGGGTTAATAACAGCAAATGCGGGAGTAACATTATCGTCAAGTAGTTTTTTAACCGTATACGGAGGGGCAAAAATATCAATTCAAAACGGAGTAAACGGGGGGCCGAATAATGGAATTTGTATGTATGGAATCGGCGACACAAACTGGGGAATTTATATGGGTCAGCCTGGAACTAACAGAAGTTTTTCAAACGGAACAGCGGTAGCTGGAAATGGTATTACGGGTTTTCTTATGAGATTTAGAGTAAATAATTCTACAAATGAAGGTGCTGTGTGGGAGAATAGCAGTGAAGTTCTTTTGATGTCGTTGAATGGGAATAGCGGAAATTTATGGGTTAAAGGTTCCGTGACTGCTCCGTCAGACAGGCGAAGAAAAGAAGACATAAAAGAATGTTTAGGTTTAGATTTTGTCAATAAATTAAATCCAGTCTGCTATCGTATGATTGATGACAACAAGAAACAGAGAGCCGGTTTAATAGCACAGTAATTGGAGGAAGTTTTGGAAGAAATGAAAATTAATGATTTTGCTGGACTTTTAAAAGATGCTATTATGTGTGAATGTCCAAAACAGAAAGCAGAATGTGAAATGAAAGGAGAGAAGTTAGATATGTATAACACGAAATTGGTTGAAACTGGGGACTATGATTACAGTATTGCTTACGGCGAATATATCGCACCATTAATTAAGGCCGTTCAACAATTATCAGAAAAAATAAATAATATAACTAATGATATAGCTGACTTAAAAAAACAATTAGCAGAAAACTATGCCCCTTAGATTACACCCTCCACCTCCACTCATTGATATGGCAGATGGCGAACTAACACCAGAGTTGAAGAACCGTGTTTTGGATATTTCGTTGAAGAATGAAGAAAAAAAAGTAGAGCAAGAATTGGAAGACAACTGGAATTGTTGTTGTATAAAAAACAGACCAACCGACAGCCGACTTATTAAATACTTATTTCAAATGGGTATCATTATCGCCATTATAACCCTTTGTATCGTGAGGTTATCTGAAAAGAACTTACCTTGTGAGACAGCCAACACTTATGTAGGTATTTTGACCTTACTTATCGGTATCTGTCTTCCTAGCCCATCTTCAAGTAAGAAGTGAGCATTCATATAGCTGTATTTTATACCAAGAAGCATCACCAGCACACATCAAAGGTAAAGCCTCATCCCATCCGACACACCAATCGCTCATCGGCTTATACACACATTTAAATTTGGTTTCTATTCCCTTTTGAATACACCACACACAGCTTTCATTTTTTTTAACACTGACCCGTGAATAGAAATCGCAAGCAGTCCGAGCAGAAATATTAATTAATAAAAAGTTTATAAATGTAAATATAGAGAGCATCACGATTGCAAAGCTACGTTTGCAAAACGTATGACTGACTATAAATTTCAAAAGATTATTTTTCTAAGTAATGATTTTGCGGGCGGTAGCAAAACATTTGACAAAACCATTAAATTGAACTTTACACCGACAAGAATGAATGTTAAGTATATCCACTATATGAATGATATGACTGAAACGAAAACAAAAATTCTTCATATGGACCGCATTGGAATTATTGGAACATTCGCAGACAGCAATGTCGCAAACATTTCCAATCTTAGCTACAACTTGGGGATTATTAATTGGACCGATGGTCAATACAGTTTTAGAGTGCTTAAAACGGACAATGGTATCATTGAGACTGACCTGCTAGCTGGAAGAATTGTTATTTGTTTAGAATTTCTCGCGTGATTAAAATATATGGCGATGGAGAAAATCAATAATGTAAAGGTAAAACCAGTCAAGCAAAACGGAGATGGCGACAAGTTGGCAAAAGGATATAAGTTGTTTGATGAACCGTATGCCAATATTTTTCTTCTCGCTCGTAAGAAGAGTGGTAAGACGACAGCACTGTTTGAAATCCTGAAACGAACGACCGACAAAAAGATCCGCATTGTTATTATAGCAAGCACGATACACAAAGACCACATATACAAAGAAATGGTTAAACACTTCAAAAAGAAAGGCAATCTGATGGCGATATACACATATTTGAAAAACGGATGGACTGTCTGTGATTGATTACGAGTTAGATAAACTGAATAAACCGACGAAGAGCAAGAAGAAGGCGAGATTGTTCAGGACGAGAAAGAAGAACCGAAGCCGAAGTTTCTTTATTTTGGTAAAGAGGAAGAGAAGAAACAGAGACAAGCCCCAGCGGAGAGACCGAGCAAATACATTACACCAGAAGTCGTGTTCGTGTTAGATGATTTGTGTAGCGGATTACGGGATAAGTCCGTTAGCGACCTGTTAAAGAAAAACCGCCACTATAAGTCAAAGGTGATTATGAGTTCGCAGTATCTAAACGACTTACGGCCTGAGGCTATTAAACAGCTGGACTACCTCCTCATTTTTCCCGGCCAAAGCGTTGATAAAATAGAGCTCGTATACAAGCATCTGGACCTCGGCTACGACCTTGAATACTTTATCGAAAAATATCACGAGGCAACGAAAGAGCGGTTTAACTTTTTGTATGTCGATGCGGTATCAGACGAGCTACGGCAGAATTTCAATAAAAGATTTTTGTTATAACAATTTTTATATTATTTATTTTTTCAAACATTATATAGATGCCAACATCACCAGTGATTATTTCACAACCATCGGGATAACATCAGCTACAATCCCAATGCCACAAGCAGGAGGAAAGAAGACAAAAAAGAAACAAACAGGAGGAAAGTTAATTGGAAAAAGTCGGACAAGCGATATTGGATGCTAATAGGTTTATCAAGAAGAACCAATTGATTTCAAGGGGTGCTACTTTTCTGAGCGATGTCGGAGTGCCTTATGCGGACCGTGTAGCGAAGGCGCGGAAGCAAGGATACGGCAAGCAACGAGGAGCGTTAAATTTCGGTAAGGACAAACCACTCAAATAAAAAACTAAACTTTATTATTTTTTTCTCTAACATATACAATGGTTGTAAAAAGCCAAAGAGAAAAACAACGGCCCCCAGGATATACAGAACCAAAGATGGCCGACCATATATTAAAGTGAAAGGCAAACGAGCATATCTCAACTTTGGCGAGAAAACGAATGACCTTTCAACACTTCAAATCGTTAAACTGTTTTGAAATATATGAAAGGGGACAATAAAACGAAGAAAACACGAAAGACGAAGGAGCGAATAATCAAGTCCGAATTCAATCGCCTTGAACACGAGAACCGCAACCAGATACAAAACAACCTGCTGAAAAAATATGAACTAATACACGAGCAGGAAAAAGGAAAAGAAGTTAAGAGAACAGGCAGAAGATGAGAAGAAAAGAATGGAGAGGAAGGAGAATGCGACATTAAAGAAAGACAAGAAGAATTAATAAGGGAGGCGAACAGAGAGCAAAAACTTATAGAGGATGTAAAATTTGAACAAGATAGAAAAAAAATTTAATGCTATTACCACCTTTCCAACCTCAATACATACAAGCACCACCACAAGCACCACCACAAGCACCACAACTAGGACCACCACAAGCACCACCACAAGCACCACCACAAGCACCACCACAAGCACCACAAGCACCAGAAGAAAAACAGATGCCATTGAAAACAAAAGAAGAGAAAAAGGCTGAAAAGGAATTAAAAGAAAAATACATTGAATTAATGAAGAAAGCGGGCTTTACAACTAAATTTATTAAAAGTTTGAGCAAAACAGAATTTATCAAACTTGGCACAGGAATAGAGAAAGCGATAGCCGATGCCCAATCAGCAGATGAGCAGAAAGAACTGGCTGAACAATACAAAAAAGAATTAGAACAAGAAAAAAAACTAGCGGAGGCCAAAGCGAAACACTTTGAAATTAAAGATAAAATATCATACATATCCGCAGGTTTAAGAAATGATTACAAGTATCCGAAATTGGATATACCCAAAACTTTGGGCCCTGCTTTGGAAAAAGAAATGAAAGCTCGGGGCAAACCACCCAAAAAAGTTAAAGGAAAACACACGACTGCGGGTATGGCACAAGTTATAGTAGATGAAGGTATTGATTTAGGAATAGACCAGAATGAAATGAGAAAGAAACTCGCTGATTATTTGGGAATAAACCAAGCTGGTGCTGGGGCAAAACGATGGAGGAATTAATCACAAACTTTTAACGATAGCAAAAATTAAGAAATATTTGAAGAAGGGCAAATACAGGAAAAAAATGAAGAAGAAGGATTATGTAAATAACTTAGTAACTGAAATGAGAAGCGACCCAAACATTAAAATCAAGTTTCAAATACTCTCGGTATTCAACCAACCGAGGAACAGCCAACAGAAGAGCAACAAACAACACCAACAGAAGAGCAACAACAACCGCCAGCCACCGAACCACCCACAACACCACCCCACAGAAGAGCAACAAAAACTACCAGAAACTTAGCGGGGGAAGGAAGGGATTAATGACGGATGAAATAGACGGTATTATGAAAAAACACGATTGGTATCGGCAACAGTAGCCAGCGACGAAATAAACACAAGTTGAAACCAGAAAAAAAGAAAGAAGTATGGTTTATAATGAACTTGGATAAGTCTAGCCAACCAGGCTCACATTGGATTGCTGTTTGGATTGACACCATTAAAGATGACTCTATTGAAATCTACGACCCCTCGCACTGTATAAGCCGACTGAGCTATTTCTACACCAAATGAAACAGCTTATTGAAAAGAGTAAGCCGAACACATATCTGCTTATGAAGGTTAATCAGGTTAAAAACCAAAGCGACACAACAGATACCTGCGGGTGGCATAGTATTAGGTTTTTTTTAGAGCGGGCGAAAGGAATCGCTTTAAATTTGCCAGCGGTTGGACAGACTTAAAAGAAAAAGAAGCGGAGGAGTTGAAAGCCCAGAACGGCTACGGCTTTGACACTTTATTTAACCGTTTGAGTAATTAAAACAAAAATATATTTTCTATATATATTTTGAGGTCGTAGGTCCTACAATGGAATATAGGGGAGGCAGGAGCTCTAACATTTACTATGTCAACAGCAAAAATAGGATAAACGGCACGGACAGTGATTTCACTCACTCCATTGATATGAAATCGCTAGACAACCCGACACACTGTAAAATTTTACATATCTATGTGCCGAAATCGTATATTTCTGTGGCAAGTCCTTACAACACTTTTACTCTGAGTGAAGATGGATTTGAGGCTCTGATTACGATACCCGAGGGCAACTACACGATGAACAACTTAAAAAATAAACTGGCCGAGGTGCTAACGCAGACAGCCCCAACACTACACATAACAATAACAAGCAACAACACAAACACCGACCCAGAAGACGGCAAGCTATTATTTACCGTAGCAACGGAGGCATTCAACCGCGGTTTATATTTGACACCGAAACTCGTATTCACGAAGTAATGGGTTTTGACCGCGACTCAACATATTTCTTTGCTAATAACCATTAGGTCTCCAAATGTCATAATCTTGACTGGCGAAAAAACATTATATTACAGTCGACCTATTGGCGAAGGTGATAATCATGTGCTCCAAGAAATATACACGGCGAATGAAATCCCGTTCGGCTCTGTTATCTACGACGGCTCGGGTAGTGAATACGGCAAACGGCTATCTACTAGTTCAAGCAATGTGTATCGGTTTTACTTGACTGACGAAAACGACCAACCAGTTAATCTCAACGGTTCGGTATTGTAATGACATTGTTGATTTACCGCGAGACGAATTATTTTAATTTATTTACATCATTTTTTAATTTGTTAAAAGTCGTTAATTAATTAATTTATTTTTTCTCATATTAAATATAGACAACCGAAAAAAGAAAAACAAATGCCTACACAACACGGAGGCGAACTAGATTTCAGCAGGACTGACTACATCAGTGCTTCTTATCGCTTGAATAAGCTTACCCCTCGTGAGGGTTCTATTATGTCACTGTTCTACCGCAGGAGGACAGGAAAGCAACTTTGACCTTATGCCCGTTTAACTTGGCTCGCTCTGTTTTGAGTTTTAATTATGCTCCAGATGCGAAGGGCGAACTACAATAAATGCTTTATGGACTGCCTGGCCCAATTAGGCAGATTCAATTGATTACAGAGGTGGTGTTTATCTGTGCGACATTAACGAAGTCGGAAATATCACTAAGATGATTTGGAAACCCGAAACCTCCATTGATGATTTACTAGCTTTGGAAAACCACGACAATGGAAGTGGAGCTGGTTGTATGCTTCAAAAGTGTAATGCTACAACTACATTTCAACCCGCTAGCGATGCTACAAGGTTGGCCGCATTACAAACAGCATTGACCGCTTCGGCAGTAGCAGGAAATGCGGCGGGCAAATTGATGCGGGAATTGATGTTGCTAAGGCTCAGGTTCAGGCCGCATTAAAGGCTTGGATGGCACAACCCTCCACAAATGCCCGCCGACACGATGATCCCTTATTGCGAATGAGACTGGCACGAGTAAGTTCGTTAATGTTGCTTTTAATGAGGCTAAGTATTTCTCAGCTGGAACTATTAACAATGCCAGCCCGAGTGTTAATGTTAAGATTAATCTTGGAATGCTTTACAATACTATTTTCGCTCTGGATAAAACTATTATGTTTCCAGAAATTTTGACTTTGCGGATTGTTTGGCAACAGACACCCAAAATCTTTTATTATAACAATGATGCTCTTTCTACTGGTGGAGGCACTGTTGCGCGCGATTCAAATGTTACTATTACTAATCTCAGCCTTTCTTAGCTGTTGAAACTAACCCGATGTCGTTCAATCAATTCAACAGAAGATTATGAGCCCCGAAGGTATGAGCTTCAACATTGATTATTCTTATTTGTATAAAAACACTGTCGGGCTCGCTTCAACTTCTCAAAATGTTATCCTTAGATTTGACAGAGGCCACGGACGGCGAATTAAGAAGATTTATCACCTGTTTCAACACACCGAAAATAAGAACACTGCTTATGACAATAGCAACCTGCTCGGTCTAAGGTCCAAACTTTTTATACCACACTAGACGGAGCACGACTTCAAGAATTCAATGTTGATTGTCAAACTGGAAAACTAGAAGACTATATGTATCTTAAACCGAAGTTGGAAGGCTCTTCTTTGATGAATAGCAATGTTTATCAATACAACTGGGTTTGGTGCGATAGCTTTGACAATACCCGCCCGCTGTGGAGCAAGGACCAAAATGAAATCAGCGGATTAAGTCTAGACACCGAGCGACGATGGGAGTTTATTGCTACCACTGCAATATTGCGGCCAATCATTACACATTTGTCGTAACTCAGCAAGAAGTAAATGTCAAGAATGGCACCATTACCAGAACCTAAGGGGAACCCCGCAAACCCCCGACCATGAAGTAATATTTAAAAATTTAGATTTATTTTTTCATATAATATACGAAGCTTACACAAAACATTTTTTGAGGTCGTAGGTGGTTTTTTGAAAAAAAAAGCACCTACAATGTCTCACCAACGAAATTTATCGCACAAGATGATGGAGGGAATTTTGTTAATTTGAAATGTGGAACTTATGGAGAACTAAAAACAAAATTAACAGATGACAACTTGACAGCATTCGGTGAAATATCCACAGCACAATACACACCGATTATTCAAGAGACATTTATGTATAATGTAAATTCTGCTAAATGGGATAGTGCTGTTGTTAATTCTACTGTTGAAATGAAGAATTCAATGGCTAGCATATCAACTGCCGTGGCAGGGGCTAGCGGATACATTCAATCAAAAAAAAGAATTAATATCGTGCTGGATGGGAGTGTGTGTAAGATTTACTGCCTTATGGACTACAACAGAGGCTAATGGTGCTCAATATCTTTCGGCGGTTGGATTAGGTGATAGTGCTTTTACAGATGGTTTCTTTGGTAGAGAAAATGGAGTAATGAAATATATCAAACCGAGGAGGGGCACTGTTAATCTTATGCTCAAACAACTTGGAATATTGATAAGGCGGATGGAAAACATACTTACCCGCAATTGATTTTACGAAGGGTAATGTTTTCAAATTAAGTTTCATATTTAGGTTTGGTCAAGTATCTTTTATATTGAAAATCCAAATACGGGAGATTTTCAAATGGTTCACGCCATTCGTTATGCTAACACACAAACTTTAACTACTGAATAATACTACTTACCTTTCACTATATAACGAATGTTGGTGCGTTGTAGCAGTCCAAAATATTAAAGTCGCTAGTGTTGGATGCTTCATTGAAGGAACAGAAATTATAAGAGGTATTCCGTTTATTTATGAAAGAACCGCCAATGCGACCAATGCGTTGCTCATGTTTTTACAATGAGAAATAATGCGACTGCCGCAGGTGGTGCTCTTACCAATTATAGTATAGTTTATCCGCGACGACTAACTATCTTAAACGCGGACACAAAGACTAGTTGTATCATTAAAGTAATAAAAAAATGCTACTCTGACTGGTGCCGTCTATGCTGAAAATAATGCTTAATACAAGTCTGATTTCGTTTGATACTACCGCGACAGTTGGCAGTGGAAATACCATAAGCGGTTATCTTTGTAAATTCTAGCGCTGCTGAGACAGTTAATCTAAATGATTATGATTTGGACGACATGCTTCCAGGAGATAGATTGACGATAACATCACAAGCAACAGCCGCTCAAACGATAAGTATTCAGTATGCTCTTACTTGGATGAAGACCCATAGTAGGGGTAAACCCCTACAACCCCGTTGGTGTATATTATTTTTTTAAATTTACAATATATCACGAAAGATTAGGTATGTCTACAGACGTAGGAGGTGCGGAGGCGAAGTCTCCGCAAATGTCGTGTAAAGAGTGCGAAAAAAAAGATGAATTAACTGCTAGGGTTGATGATTACCAATTCTGCGATGAAAACTTGTGCGATCGCATACTTTACAAAAAATGAAGACATGAATGATGTTAGAAAGGAAAACTTAATTAAGTTCTTTACAAAGGCTAAGAAAGCCCGCGAAGAAAGCGAAAAAAAAAGAAACGTAAAAAGGTTGAATAACATTAAAGCAAATACTTCTTCAATTCATCTTTATTCTGGACCCACGGCTGACGAGCTAACCATTCTATGTATGGTTTGTCAATCTTGGCGATGTCTTCTATTTTTTTGCCTTTGTATTTGCCAAAGTGAAATGTGTCTTTTGGCTGAGCATTTCTCATTTCTTCAATCGCCTTTTATTTCGTCGTGGATTACCTTTTGGACATCTTCCAGCGAGAAGGATTTTTTTTTCGCCTTCAATGGAAAGTTTTTGGAACTTCTCGCACAGTCTGGTTAGGGTGGTCATAGTAGGGTGTATATACTAGTAGGGAGTATAAAAAATAAAAAAATTAAATAATTAATATAGGATGTCCGAGTGGATAAAGTTCGTAAAGGCTTACTCCGCTAAACATAACATAAGCTATGGGAGGCATTGAAAAAAGCTGGTAAGGAATACAGGAAGCAAAAAGGAGGCAGTGCGGAGTTGTCAAGGATGTCTATTCGCCCTCGTCTGAACGAAAAGGGGCTGACGGATGGAAGCCTATCGCCAGCAAAGAAAAATCGACAGTGTATGAGAAAGATGGTATTGGCCTTCCAGGCCAAGCTGGCTTTCAGCCACGCAAGGCTATTGTAGCATTTAGAGGAAGTGCGGATAAGCGAGACTTACTCACCGATGTCGCTTTAGTAAAGGGCGTATTGAAAAGAACTCCGAGATATAAAAGAAGAGCAGAAGTTGGTTAACGAAAGTCATAAAGAAATATGGTTAAAGAAAATGTAGAGCTGACGGGACATTCACTAGGCGGCACAATAGCAAAAGAACTTAAGCCGACATACAATAAAGGCAGTAGCACGAGAGCACTTTATGGAAGGAGTGATTGACAGAGTAGCTGTGAAAGTAAATCCAAAAGGGAAGAGAGCGAAGGCGGCGAAGCTAACGACGAACTACCGAACCGCATTTGACCCCGTATCATTGCTGGGAGCGACTGCTGTAAATTCTAAGTTAGTCAAACCAAAAAAAGGAAATTCATACAATCAGGAGCTTTAAGGGTAAAGGCAAAAAAATATATCTATGAAATTTTCATTTAATATCCAAACGGTCTTGTTTCAATCGCATTATCTACAATACCAATAATATTTCTTTTGGTGTAAGTAAAGCTGAATATTTTTTCTAAGTATTCGCTCGTTATTTTTTTCTGTTGTTTATCTCTTGTTATCTTGCTGTTCTCTACAATAACTACTTTACCAGATTTTTCAATTCGTTTAGCAATCAATTTTTCTTCCTGAGTCTTAAGCAACTCTAACAATTCATTCTTGCCGTTCTCAATAAGGTCGTCGTTTTTAATTCCAAGTCCGCAACTAATGACACTTAACATATTTGGTAAATTTAATGATTTATTGTTTTCATAATTCATACTAAAGCCTTTGACTTTCATACTTGCTTTGCCGTTATCTAAGACATATCCATAACACTTTGGTCCGCCTCCGATAAAGGTCATAATCTTTGCTCCGTGTAGTTCGTCCGTCCATTCACCTAACAACTTACCCGTTTTTAACATCTGTTTCGCCTTTCGTTAAGTCTGTTGTATATATGACACTGTCGGTATCGTGGTATAGAACTCTGTTGCCTAGTTTGTCCATCATCTCATATAGCCTAATCCTCGCGTGGCAGGTCGTAAATAAAGCAACTACAATATTTGTTTTTACGGGGTCGCTTACCGCATCTTGTTTAAGGTCATAACTCGCTTCTATTATTTTGTCGTTAATAATGTTTATGTTTATGTTATCGACTGACTTATCGCTCATTAACTTGTATAAGGTATCTTTGTCTTTTATCATTTTGTTCTGAGTTTTGTTTTGCTTTTCGCCAAACTTGCCCCACAGGCTATTCAAGCACAACTTAGCAACCGCTCGCCTTCCGGGGTTTTCTTCTATTTGTTTTCGTCCATCTTAATACCCATCTTGACTTCCATACTGTCAATGTAGTTTCTTTTTTGTTCCTGTGTAATACAACCATCAGGATATCCGCTTGACTCTTGTTTAACCTTTAAGAAAGTTTTTATGTAATCTTTAAACAGGCTACTGCTCTGCTCCTTCCAGTGCCATACCTCATATACCTTAATTAGCTTGTAGCCTTTGTCTATGGCCTTGTAGATTTCAGGTGTTGCCCAAGTGCCCGTTATTGCTCGCTCATTATCGGTGTGCTTACATTCGGTTTTCTGTTCAGTCATTCCGCACTTGTCGCATAAGTAATACATAAGCTTACCTCTATCCGCCTTAGGTAAAACGGGGTGTAGTAATTTTCTATGCGGTAGCATCTTAACCTTAGACACTCCGAAATATTCTCTGTTTATTATTTTGTTTTTCATAGACAGTCGGTCGTCGTCATTAAATTTTGAAGGACGTATAATAGTATGGTGTCCGCTAGGGTAAAGGTCGTAAAACATAACGGTCGGATACAGAGAGCATATATCAACGTATTTCGCGTATTCGTTGTCGTGTCGTGATTTCCAATACAATGTTAGAGCATCCGTTCTACCTCCAAACATTGCTTCTCGCGGGTTCAGTCCTTCTTGTTCGGTAATTCGTTCATTAGTATCTTCCGCTAGTGTTTCACTTGTTTTCATTAATCTCCATTCACATTCCCATATACTTATTATTTTGCTTACTTGTTTGCTTAGGTCTTTTTCTCGTCTCATTGTTGCCTTGTATAGTTCGCCCATCGTTTCATTCTTCTTAGTATTGATTGTATTTCTATTAAAGCACTTTGGACATCCGTGCCAGAAACATCCGTGAAATTCGTAAGCGGTTTTGTTCTTCTCATCCCAGCCATCTACATAAACACAAGCGGAGCGTTGTGACGGGCTCGCCCTCACATTTGACTGTCCTAAGTTAAACATCTTTTCGCCGCCATTGAAAGCATGTTTGATATCCGTCTTGTCTAACCTGCTTCTGTAAGCAATCCATTCAACACAAGCCCGAGAGGTAATCCTGTTTTGCTTCTCCGCCTTCAACACAGCAATTGAATTCTCTGGCATAAACTTAGCGCGATACAAAGCCATAACACAACTAGCAATAGTTGTATATTGAAACGGGTCAATACCGAATTCTAGAAATTGCTTTCTAAAATCCATACATCCCCTTCTCAGAATGTCAATTCCGCGATTTCCTTCCGCATGTCAAATGTGCTGTTTCTTTGGCTTTCATACCATTCTAAGAATTCCGCTCTTTTCTTATCTTTCATCGTGTCGTAGCCGTAGTGCTTCTTATGTGGCATAACACCAACATAGTTTTTATTCTTATCCGTATTGAAGAAGTGAGGGAAGAAACCTTTTTTAAGTTCGTTCAATCCGAATGTCTTAGGAAAATCGGCCAACGGCATCGTGAGGAAACTCAAACTATCAATGAAGCGGTATTTCTTCAAAGTCATCATCATTATCTTACCGCCTTGATAAATGACGAATGGCGCCTGTCCATTATCCACCAACCACTTAAGAATAAACTGACAGTCATAACCGCGACTGTTATGAGCAATAAATGTAAAGCCGTTGTGCTTAGATTCAAAAACCCACTTACAGAAATCATCAGTGTTCTTATGAATGACTGGTGGCTCCTTCTCATCGAAATACTGGCTTTCCGCGTGATTGACTATGTGCTCGCCCGTATCCTGTGTCGCTTCAAAGTCAAAGAATATGTATTTCTCTGAAAAAGGTAGTATGTCTTTCTTCACTATTTCACATTGGTGTTCAAGTGGTTTTAGTTCCTTACAATTACGGCATTTCGCATATCCGCATTTGTGCTCGTCCTTTCTTCTGTAATTAAGGCCGCACGAAAGACATTTTGCTTTGATATCGCAGTTCGTCTTCTTGTGGTTATTGAAACATACCGAATTTGGAAACTTTCTATTACACGAATAGCAATCAGTCCAATTGCTTCTATCGTTAATACCCTTACAGTCTTTGGTTTCGCAGATATTACAAGTGGATTCGCAGGCGTGCCTTTCCATATAACCCTTAAACATAACTCACAGAAGTTCTTTTTACTTACCATAGACTTCATATTGGTTATCGCATCATAGTGGTTCTCTGTCTTAAGTATGTAAAGGTTCGTAAGGCGCTTGCCTGCCTCATCAAGTAAATCTGTCTTATAAACAATCTTGTCAGGAAATTCAACAATAACCAGATTGTATTTAATGTGGCTAGCAAATGTATTAATTTCAGGAATACCGCACACATCCTGAATGACTTTCGCTTCTTCGTGTAGTTTCAAAGCCAATTCTTCCTGTATCTTTCGCCCCATCCTTATTACTTTGAATTTTTAGTGTTTTTCTTTTTTTGCTTTCACTACAACAATTGCTCTGGCCAAGCATATGTTGTCTGTATTATTAATTTGAATTACTCCTTTCTTTTTATATACATCCAACTTATTAATTACCTGAAGCCTGGTCCCTCCCGTCGGCATTTCAACAGATTTCAAAACGAACCTGAACTTATCCATATTGGTTCCATTTTCGTCTGTATAAAGGCTTTCGTTGCTTTGAAATAATGCTGACAATCTTTCTAAAACATCGCTGACAGAAATCTTATTAATAGTCTTCAAAACCCGTAGATACAGCTCCATAGTAATCTACAAACTTGATACTCACACTAACCATACTATTTTGCATCTGTCTTTTGATAAAGTCGTTCAGTATTATCTCAATGAACCGTAGAACATCATTCATGCTGAAAGAAGTGAAGTTGCCAGTAAGCCTAACCCAATACTGGCTTTCATTAACACCAAGCACGTGCTTCTTTCTATCAACATGATTGATTTCGTAGTTAGCATACCGCATCAGGTCTTTTACCTTTTCTTTTCTTTCTCTCACTTTCGCTTCGAACACTTTCCCTTCCAAAATAGGTAAGGGCGGTGCTACTGGAATAGGATGATACTCAAAATATACAGCGCCTCTTACTCGGTTCAAGTAATTCTGGGCCGTTGTTGTATCAACCTTATACTTTCTTTTATACCCCTCAGGTATTATGTAAAGCACATCTTGACCCCTGACCCTTTTGATTTCATAATTAATGTTTTGTTCCCTAAATCTGTCCAACCTATACTGAATACCGTTGTAAGTGTGTGTCTCCATGAAACTTTTGAAAAAGTTTCACAAAACTTTTGGAGGTGCGGAGGCGTAGTCTCTGCTGTATATATTGGCTAACAAATTTTTTTTGAAAATTAAATAATTATCTCAATCGTCTGCCCCCGCCGTGGTCCGCTGTGTGCCTCCGTGTCTATATATACGGGGGGCCCTGTGTTTAGATGGAAATTAGGGCGGGGCGGGCGTGGCTGGCGGGGCGGGCGGGGCCGAAAGGGGCTCTGCCCCTTTCAAACCCACAGTGGGGTTGTAGGGGATTACCCCTACTGTGTGTGCTTGATTTCATATGTCTTGCTTTGCTACTCCTATTGATTTCAACTCCGCATTCACACTTGAAAGGAGTCTTCTTTCAATTCCTTTTCTTTTCTTTTTTTATTTCTTTTGTTTCCTTATCATAATTAACTTTCCATTCATCATACTTTGGTTTTACTTTTTCCTCGTGGTATTTCTTTGCTTCTGCCATTGCTTGTTCTTGTGTTCTTCGTTTTCCAATAGTAAAACTCTTAAACATCGTTTTACCTCCTTCTCTCCATTGAACTTTTACCATCGGCCTCTTTTCATTATTCTTCATCATAATACATCCTTTTGAAATTGTAAATCTACGACTTGTCTTTGTTTCGGTGTCCTCGTTTGTCATCCTGTATGTGTCTATATTTTTATGACTTTAATTTAAAATACGAACTTATTTGCACGTTGCCATTTTGTCCCTGCGGGCC
>WBZZ01000800.1:217500-218958 GCA_019918135.1 Paulinella micropora
CACACATAAAATGTATTTATTATTAAATTACCTTTTTGAAGTCTTCTCCAGTATTCTTAGCCTACCACACAAACAAGTATGGTAGATAAAATTCATTTGAAATGAAGAGGGCTTTCGCCCAATTTTTTTAAATTGAAAACACACTAGTTTATACTCCTATGTGCTAAAGGAGTTAGTAGTTAGAAATACTTTTATTCAATTCTTTGTCTTTTATAATTCTCATATGACTGAATAATTTCTGTTGAAGTTTTACCACTATCAATCATTTTCCTTGCTTTTATTTCGTCTTCAACTCCCATCGGTTGGTTTTCGGCACTCAGCCAATGTTCAAATAATCTTAATTGTTTCTTCTTTTTTTCTGCTTCTCTTTTTTGTTCTCTTTTCATTTGTTCAATTTTTTCCTTTCGCTCAACATCATCATTTCATTTATCAAGCAATTCAACAAGAGCACTTCCTTTATTTATACAATCTTTCTTTTCTTTCTCTAATTCTATTCTTTCTTGTTCATTTCGTTCCAATTTACTTATTATATTATCATACTTGACATCATTATTAGCCTTATCTCTTATTAAATCTCTTCGTGTTCTATCTTGTAATTTCTCCAACCATTTATTATTTTCTTCTCGTTCAAAATATTCACCTTCGTTATTGTCAACACCGATAGCATCATCCTCACTCATTATTGCGAGGGTGAAAAAAGACGACAGAAAGTAGTCCAAAAGCAAAAAAGCAAAAACTATGCTGGTGTGTTTTTTTACCTCACCTTCCCCGCCTGAGGTTTCCGTCCAAAATATTAATAAGTAAAATGGAAAAATTAGACAGGCGGGTCTATTTCTCTCCCTCCATTTGTTTTTGCAACAATCAGAACCACTAGATTTTTCTTGAGAATTCTTTTCATAATTGGTTTTTTCTCAAAGCCAAAAGTGCGAACTCAAAAATGTCGACAGAGGCCAAGACCGCCACAGAAGCAGAAGAGTCAAAAGAAGCAACAGAGGCTCTCGTGGAAGTACTTCAGACACTGACGATCGACACCTTTCAGGCACAGCTCAGCACTCGATTGATTCCAGAGTTTAAACATCGCGACCGACTTTATTTGTTATTCAAAAGGGATAAACCTCTAAACTTTCTAATAGAGTTTGATAATATGAGGCTAGCTGGCTTTGCTCAACAAGGTTATGCATATAAGGAGGCACGCTTCATCAAGTCAGCATCCAAGTCAGGAAAGGTTAATACGCTTCGGGGGTTGCATGTAATGGTCGTTAATCCCCTTCAAGAAACTCAGGAGGAGTTGTTTGTGTTCGCTCATCGCTCAAACCTGAACAAATATTTTGCTTCAATTGCTGATCCTATCAATGTTTACTCTACAATAGCCAACTTCGCTCCATAATTAAAAGTAACTTGTATCCGTGGAAATTGCTTTTCATAAATTTTGGAAGCAATTTCTACAAATAACTTTAT
>WBZZ01000801.1:20000-22500 GCA_019918135.1 Paulinella micropora
TCCAGCCCAATGGCCTCAAGGCGTTAAACTGTGACGCCAACTCATAACCCTTTGGTGGTAGATGCTGGGGAGGAGGGTCGTTGCGCGCGTAAAAGATCTTAAACTCCGCATATGCTGGTTGATAGCCCAGGACCCAGCAGACACCAGATTGTTAATGGGTGGGGTTTCGAGGCAGCTCTAGCAACCGCGCTTGGTGTATGCACTTGCACATTCGGTGACGTCTTGCAAGAGGTTGCTGGGACTGCGGAATAACCTCGGCTTAGTACAGTCTTGCCCTCAGGAGCTCCATCGGTGGCCCCGATCATCAGGCGAGAGACTGACACGGGGTGGAGGACCTCGAACAAGGGTATTGGAGGCTTATGTCCGTTGAGGATATGCCATTAGCTGCATCAGTACGCCTCAGATATAGTATTATTATTATTATTATTATTATTATTATTATTATTATTATTATTATTATAGCCGCAACCCTCCCGTTTCCTCACCACTGACTTTTTTGTCCTTGCCTGTTGCCGTTTCGTCCTCACTATTGCCTTTTTGTCCTTGCTTGTTGCCATTTTGTCCTCACTATTGCCTTTTTGTCCTTGCTTGTTGCCGTTTTCGTCCTCCATCACCATCACCATCACCACCATCACCATCACCATCACCACCATTACCATCACCATCACCATCACCACCATCACCACCATCACCATGACCATCACCGTCACCAATGCCAATATGTCCTCTCTATTGCCCCACTACTGCCAGCAGCATCCGGCCGCCATTCCTTCTTTCTTCTTTCTTCTTTCTTTCTTTCTTTCGTCTTTCTTCTTTCTTCTTTCTTCTCTTCTTTCTTCTTTCTTTCTTTCTTCTTTCTTCTTTCTTCTTTCTTCTTTCTTCTTTCTTTCTTTCTTCTTTCTTCATTCCTTCCTTCCTTCCTTCCTTTCTTCCTTTCTTCCTTCCTTCCTTCCTTTCTTTCTTTCTTTCTTTCCTCTTTCCTCTTTCTTCTTTATTCTTGCAGCGTCCGGCCGCGATCCCTGCGACAGACAGCAGCGACATGTCCGACGTCAGTGACAGCGAGGGCGGACCAAACAACGTATGCGCCCTTTCTTGATTTCTTGCTTTCTTTTCTTTCTTTCCTTCCCCCCCCCCCCTTTTTTTTTTTTTTTTTTTTTTTTTTTTTTTTTTTTTTTTTTTTTTTTTTTTGGTTCCAAGTGAAAGCGAGGGCGCCACAAACGCACACACAACACACACACACACTTTCTTTTTTTTTTTTTTTCTTTTTTTTTTTTTTTTTTTTTTTTTTTTTTTTTTTTTTTTTTTTTTTTTTTCCACACAGCACACAGCACACAACACACACAAACGCACACACAACACACAAACACAACACCCACACGCACACACACGCACACACATTTTCTTTTTCTTTCTTTTTCTTTCTTTTCTTTCTTTTTTTTTTTTCTTTCTTTCTTTCTTACTATCCCTGTCCGAGGCGAGTGAAAGCGAGAGCGCCACAGAACACACGTAAACACTTACACACTTATACAATTACACGCGCACACACACACACACACGCACACACACACGCACGCACACACACACACACGCACACACACACACACATAAACACACACAAACACACTCACACAAACCCTAACCCTAAGACACACACACACACACACACACGCACACACGCATTCACAATCTCTCTCTCTATCTCTCTCTTTCTCTCTCTCTCTCTTTCTTTCTCTCTCTCTCTCTCTCTCTCTCTCTCTCTCTCTCTCTCTCTCTCTCTCTCTGTCTCTCTCTCGGTCTCTCTTTCTCTCTCTCTCTCTCTTTTTTTTTTTTTTTTTTTTCTTTTTTTTATATAATTTTTTTTTATTTATTTATTTGTATATATGTATGTATATTACTATTACTATTAATTATTATTATTACTATTATTATTATTGTTATTCTTATTATTATTATTATTATCATTATTATTATTATTATCATTATTATCATTATTATCATCATTATTATTATTATTATTATTATTATTATTATTATTATTATTATTACTATTATTATTATTATGATTATTATTATGATTATTATTATTATTATTATTACTACTACTACTACTACTACTACTACTACTATCATCATCATTATCATTATTATTATTATTATTATGGACACCGTGATAGCCCAGTGGTCAAGTTCTACCATCTGGGCCCTGTCGCCAGTTCGATTCCCGTCGGTGCCACCAGTATTTTCATTGAACATACCGGTCCGTCTGGAAGTGTTGGAAATGCCCTTGCGGGGGTGTCATTAGAGCCTATCGTCAATTCTTCGTACTCCCCTCACGGGTGAGACGATGGAGGCGCATGTGCAGATTTGCATCAGCCATTGACAGAGAAGCACTATTATTATTATTATTATTATTATTATTATTATTATTATTATTATTATTATTATTATTATTTATTATTATTATTATTGGACACCGTGATAGCCCAGTGGTCAAGTTCTA
>WBZZ01000801.1:55000-62500 GCA_019918135.1 Paulinella micropora
ATGGCTCTAACGACACACCGTCCATTACATATGCCGGCCCATACATATTGACATGATCCGGTTAATTATATTAATAGGTCTAACACTCCCCCTGGATCAAAGTAAATTATTAAATTAACTGTAGGTCTCAATACACCTATTCTGTGAAAATTATAAAAACACATACTTAAAACATAATAATATTACTCACTCAGCCTCTTACCCTCACTCTCTCCAAGAGGTTATGTCGATGGTGGCTACCCTGCTTGCTAGGGCAAGTATGCATCAACTAGATTACATACAGGGCAGCTCCCCCTAGTCAAGCTAGGCCTGGTCGACGCGAAGAGGATTAAGTCCTACGCACCCCCTATCCTATGTTGAGTAACATTATGTATGTAACGCAAGTACCGGCGGTATGGTCATAATACATATATAATATTGATATATATATATGATCGCGTAAGTAACCATAATATATAAAAATAAGACATATGATAATGTATCCATCTGTACTGATCTGTCAGAAGGTATGATCAACTTGAACTATATGTTACACATCTATCCGGTAGTATGGATTTATAAATTTGACAGCGCTTCCCGTAGAAGGATATAAAAAGAACATAAAGTAACATAATATGTATATGAACAAAGACACTATATCTGTAATTATCTGCCTGTCTGGTACATCCGGCTGGTCTGACGTACTTCCGTGTTGTTCCACACTCCCGTGTGGCACGTTCACCGACCAGCCGGAATCCATGTCGGCTTCTTATAGATTTTTATGTATATAAGTGTATAGAGATAGAAGCTGAAGCGAAGCATATAGAAGTTGGAATGGAATGAGCAAAAGGGACGCGATCTTAGTAGTATTTTAGGTTGGGAAACCGGGTGAAGTCGTCACGGTTTGACAACCTCAAATACTAATGTCTGGAATGAGCAATGAACTCCGGCGTCGGTCACTCGCCACCGGGCCCCGTCGGCACTCGTCTATTCGCACGCCTGTGCAACTTATGTGTAATATGCGAGAAAATTATTGCATTGCATACCCCGGGAATATAAAACGAAGTCCAAGATGATAAGCCTCACTAATATGGGAATTGATCAAATTTTATCCTGAATTTAGTGCAATTTTCCCTACTAAGCTCAACGGAAATTTTTCCAGCCAGGTAATTGAATTTGTCTACCGTAAAATGTATTTTGGTGAACACATCTGCAATATTTTCCTCCGTAGGGACCCGGAATAGTTTGACCTTTCCTTCTCTCACGAGTTGCGCTAGAAGGTGGTATCGGACCTCTATGTGCTTGGTCCTAGCTTCCCCTAGTCCTCTCTCCGACAACAATATCGTTCCTTCGTTATCCTCAAAGAGAGGAGTAGGACCTTCAAGATTTATTTCGATATCCCGTAAAGTTTGTTGTAATGCAAGAAGTTCTCTGACTGCCTCATTTGCTGAAACAGTTTCGGACTCTAATGTAGATTGAGCTATCACGGATTGCAGTTTAGAAAACCACGAAATTGGTGTCCCGTTGAATAAGTAAACGTATCCGAATCTTGATTTACGTGAGTTCTTATCCCCCGCAAAATCCGAGTCTACAAATCCAACTATCGGTTGTTCCGCAAGAATTCTGTCTACATTAGCGAGAACCGGCACGCTGAACATGTCCATTCCGGGCATTGCGGGTTTTCCAATGATATCATCGATTGCGTTGGCCGCTGCGCAAGATTCCAGATTAGGTTTCCAAGATTCCGGAGTTTTAGGAACCGAGAAATTAGTTTCTAGCAACTTCCGTAAATTTCGATTTCCTCTTCTGAAAAATAACGCTCGCGGGGTCAGAAGCCACAAGAACATTCTGTGCACCATAGCATAAGACTTCCCCGGATAGGGACTTGGGACTTAGCTGCTATACTTAAAGGGCATATGAGGAGTCGCCGGGTGTGAACAGCCAAAAAGATAAGCATCCCTATCAAGCATCTGAGATCATAACGTAATAGGCGATGGTCCTTCTTTAGGGAAGCGGGGTTATCAGATGTGAATGGTGTTTTAGCCGGTATCTCCTTCATGTAACCCAACTCCTCCAAGATCAACAACTCATACTTACGTTGATGTAGAGTATCCCCTTTTCAGACTGGATGATCTGAATGTTTTTGAATTCGGTGGCTTTGCCTAGTCCTTACACCGGAATCCTCTCTTTTCGAACAACTTCACCATCCTGGTGTGCTTTTCTTGTGACGCAGCGTGACAGCCATCATCGACGTGAAAGGACACCAGTTGGGTAGTTTGGGGGCTACTCCCATGCTTTACGAAAGAGGCTCTGTCTAGCGTAAGAGGCTTGAATTTGTGTTCGGTAATGAGCTCCCCGGACAGCACGTCGTACCAAAAGACGGCCTGCCTCCGGATGACCGTAGAGGGCCTTCTTCAGAAGCCAGACATAGTCCGCAGTCTGAAATTCGGCCGGCGGTTTGACATATATGTCAAATGGGAGATTCGCATGCAGATAGGCGGTCGTGAAATCAATCAGCCATAAGTCTATTCCGAAAAAGGCTGCGTAGGCTACCATGAGCAAAATGGTTCTGTGCTGGGCTGTGGGAGAGTAAGTCTTTCTGGGATTGTACTGAGCGTACGCTTTCAGGAGGTCCCCTCGAAGGGTTATCCGGGCTTTGTGGAATTCATCCGCAGTACCTTGTTGTTTTACCGTATCTATCCATTTTATAGGAATGATTGGTGTGCCCGACATTTTCGCTTCGCTCACTTTTCGCCAAACAAATGCTTTTAGTTCTTTGAGATGTTCGAATTCCTTTTGTCTAGCTTGCTTACGGTCTTTTGGTTTTTGTACTACTGGGAATTTCGGGAATTTCTCACTCACGAGACAATACTCCGCCCGATTTTCCTCCCGGGCACATACCGCGACATGAGCTCTCGCCCTCTTCCCCGCGATAATGTTTTCACTCGAAATTTCCGCCTGTTCGTGTGATCTCCATCCCGGTTTATGTGCCGCTCTCTGCACCTCTACCCTCTCCCTCTCCCCCTCGACAAACGCAAATTCGTTAGTATTGAGGTCCGAATCAGAGTTTTTGTTGGTCGACAAGGGTGGTGATGCAGTTGCGGCTTTTTGCCCACGCGATTCGGGCATAGCTTCTGACTGTTGTGGGGCTTTGGCATATTTGACGATTTCTGTGTCTAATATCTTATCCGGGACGCCGTCGTCAAACAAGACGCTATGCGCGGGAAAGCGTTTAGATTTACGGGTAACGGGAGCAGACGGGGCTGTTGCTGTCCCCCGTCGTATTGCCGTCTCCCATTTATCCCCGTAAGTCAATCTAGCCCACTGCTCCCCAAAAGCCCTTGCCGGGATTTCCACATACGTTCCGGACAACCTTTGTCTTTCTTTGGGCTTACGCCCCCTTCTTGCTTTCTTTATCTCCCCCTGCTCGTCACTCGGCTGAGCAACTTTGGGACTCGGGGGCTCTAGGGGGGGCGGGCTCGTGTTCACGAACACCTGTCCCTCTTCTGCCTCGCTATCCTCGTCAGTTTGCGGAGTGTGGGGTGACTCCTCAGGGGGGGATTCCATAGTGAGAGTCGGAGCGGGAGGGGGATTTCCTACCGGGGGGCCTTCTCCCCCTGCCGGAATCTCTCCTCCCGGGTCCTCCCCTGAATCGATTCCTTGATCTTCTGGGATCGTTTGTTGCGATAGGGGAGGTGGGGGCTGTTGCCAATTAACAGAGAACATCTCACCCTCAACATCATCTCTCTTGAGAGATTTAGATGCCCCCCTCTTCCCCAGTCTCGAAACGTCAAAGATAACATCACGGACATTACCGAATATTTTCCTCGCAACCGGATCATATACGCGATAATACCCGTTGTTTCTTTCATACCCGAGAAATACAACTTTCCTCCCCATCTCACCTTTCCCCCTCTTTGCGTCTACTTTCATGTACGCCAAACATCCAATGGGGCGCAAATGACGCAAAAAGGGGTTTTCTCATATGAATAATTTCGTAAGGAGATTTCCCCTTAAAAGGGCCGTGGGCAAGAGGTAAGAGGTTGCCAAAATAAGTGGAAGCTTTCTCCGTCTCAGTCCACATGGACTCAGGAAGATCGGCGTCGCTGAGAACTGCCCTTGCGGGTCCGCCACACGTCTGGTGGGCTCGTTCTATTTTGGCAACCGCCTGTTTCTCCCCCGTCGGAGCCTCAAGGAGGACTGGTTGATTTACATCAATCCAAGTCTGAAACTCCTTGTATTTACCATATTCCTGGTCACAAGTCAAGAATTGCACTTTTCTTCCCGTATGCCGTTCGAAGAAGGCAACGGCCTTAAGGAAGCACGTGAAAAACTCATTCTTATGTCTCAGATAGTAGTCTAATTCAAACCCAGATGCAAGACATTTGACGGTGAACTTGTACTTTTTTCCGTCCCACGATAAAGTATTCCACCAGCCCTGAGTATCCATTGTTATGTGGACCCCAGGGTGGCGTTCTACCGCATGGTGGTTGTCTTAGAAATGGGGCACTCTCTTTATCTTATTCTTTAAACACCACTCGCATCTCATTACTCGTTCCCTCCACTCTCTCCCCACTATCTTTACTCCCATATAGTTAGCCATTCGCTCCATGGTTTTTACCACTCTGTGTTTACACATACGATGGAACACAGGTTTTCATGATAGTGAGGACGAACAACAGGACATAAAGCTTTACTACCTAGTGCTTTATCTCTCTTGCTCTCAGCCCTCTCATCTTTCTCATGACCTATCTCAGTAGAATAGGGCACATATGTATTAGGTACGTCACATCGCCAACCACAAATACACGGTGACAATAAACAGTATACGTCATGGTATGTAGGTGGGTTGGTTTTCTGAGAAAGTCTCATGAGAGGTTGGTTGTCAAGCTTGCCCCCCCGGGTCCGACGTGACACTGTCATCATCGTCGGGCTCTGGGATCTCACTTGTGATGAAGGGCATAGTAGTAGAGGTACGTATACTTGTGGGCTCATACCATTCGTTAGGATTGAGAGGTGGGGTGCCCGGGGCGTCAAACACCGTCAAGTGGTTTGGGAGTGCTCTCCCTCTAGCCACGATTTGGTCTTCCGCAATAAGAATAGGCTTCCTGAGCACTATCACTTGATTGTTTTGGTGTATGACGGCAAAACCCTTACGAACCCATGCCGAAGTAGCCACCAACCCGTACTTTAGGTGCGGGTTGTGGTGTGGGCATCAAGGACATTGACTTCTTCCCCATGAGCTCCCGACAGATTCATTAAAACTTTTCCTTTGCACTCGGTTCTAATGCTTCCTTTCGCTATGCGGAACTTCTGTGGAGCTCTCTTAAGGCTAACAAACGTAGACCTATCTGGGGACTGTGTTTCGCTTGCACCACTATCGTCTACCCACACTATATTGCTACTGTCAGTTCTGTGGTCAGAGTTATTGTCCATCAACATGATAGAGCATTCAGAGTGTGGTTGTTCGGGGAATGAAGTGGTGGTATCTGTGTCTGATGGGCTTTGTGGTTCGTCTTCTTCTGGAGGTGTCACTCCACTCAACACATCCTCGAGATCCTCTACCTCCTTTACCATGTACGGGAAAAAAGAAACGATGCCTCGTGCAAACGGGTTGTTGTGTTTGGTAGCAAGGGTTACAGGACGCAATCGTGCATGGCGTAATATAGTTCTGTATAGAATTCATCATCCCCCTCTTGGCTTGTAATCAACCCGTCTGTCACTGTTCTACTCTTAAGCCCCTGATTGAGAGCAGTAATCAAGCGTTGTATTTCTTCGATGGGGGGTAGTCCTCCACCTTTTAACACCCGCTTTCCGTCTCTTACCCAAATGTTACTATCCTCAGCTCTACCTGGCTCTCCCTCTTCCATGACCGCAGGGGGTCCAAATAAAGATGATGAGGATGTATCAGATAGTGCAGTGGTAGGTTGAGAAGACGAAGTGTGGGTCAAAGTTGGTACAGACAAAGTAGGTACAGACGGTCTACCCTCTATTGCTCCCCCTCCTCCTACTCCTACTCCCCCTACTCCTACTCCTCCTACTTTCACTTCTACTCCCCCTGCTCCTACTCCCCCTACTCCTTCCTCTATTTCTCCCACTCCTTCTGTGGATGTAGTAGTGGTATTGGTAGTAGAACTAACCATTCGGCAAAGATGGGGGTATCACTTTTTCCGAAAATTTTCCAAGATTTTTAGCAACTTTCAGAAAACTTGTGCAAATGAAGGGAAATTCAGTATTTAGTTGCAGAACATAATAAAATGATATTAAAACATGTTTTTATTAATAGTCAACCACTTAGACTTCACCTCCGGAGGTGGACAGAAACCGGTCTGACACCTAATTTTTCCACTTTTTTCATGCCGGCGACGACAAGACTATGCTGGAAACAAGCGACAAAAATGCACAGCTTGGTTTTTTTGCTTTGTTTTATTTGTTTTTAGTATTTTCCTACATTATGAGCTGCTTTTACTTCAAAAAATCCCTGCCGCCGCTGTGATAGGGGATTCACGTGGGTAGTGGAAGGGGGAGGGGGGGGGGGTGGTTTTTGACTATGCAAGTAAAGAGATTAGTTGAATTCTCAATTAATAACACAAATCTAGGTGTAATAATATTATTATTTAAGATTACTAAGTTCAGTAAGTTAGAAACTTATCCTTGCATTCAAAAATATCTTTAAACGTTGGTTATCTCGCTAGTAGTAGCGCATATGCACCCGCAAACCTACAAGTGCACCCCCCACACAAAAACAACAAAATAAAAGCAATGCCAAACAATTACAAGCATCTGGCAAAGAAAAGAAAGGAAAAGGAAGCGATACAAGAACCTAATCCATGTAGTCAAAATCAACGTCTCAGCGCCATCGACGCTAATGCAAACTCAAAAAAACTTGGTGAGTTTTGCGGGGTGGGGTGGGGGAGACCGGTGCCGCGTGGGGGTGTGGTGTTACCGGTAAAAGCGCTAGCTGCCATGCGCGCGATCACGTCCTCCAGTACTTGTTCTTTCTCGCTCTTGCTATTATTACTGTTATTATTATTATTAGTATTATTTTTAGTATTATTATTATTGTTATTACTCTTGTTGTTGTTGTTGTTGCTGTTGTTCTTCTGGGTTTTTTTCTTTTTCTTTTTCTTCTGACTTTCCTCCTCCTCCTCCTCCTCCTCTTCTTCTTCCTCCTCCTCCTCCTCCTCCTTCTTCTTCTTCTTCTTTTTCTTCTTGTCCTGCAGCTGTTGTTGCTTTTCTTTTTCCATCCTTGCCTTCTCTTTCTGCTCCCTTGCATCCCTCTCCTTTCTCTCGTCTTCTAGAAGTTTCTTAATGGATTGTGTTTGATCTGCAATAGCCTTGTTGACAAGGGACTGAACGACTGCTCTCGAAACACCAGCGGCCGAACCCTCCTGAGTACACAATATTATCGTACACAGGACGGTCCGGACACCGGTGATTTCAAAGCAGGCGTTTAATCACTTATAAAGAAGGCAATTACAGAACAAACCAAGGCCATTAAGAATTGCTAGAAGACGAAAG
>WBZZ01000802.1:0-15000 GCA_019918135.1 Paulinella micropora
GATAGCCGGTAAAAAGTACCTTTTACTGGTGACAGGTGCACCAGCTTGTTTTTCAGTATTATTTGTCAGGATTTGGACCTGATGCCATTTTATTCCTGGTCTGTTGCCGTTTTCCTTTTTGGCTTCACTGAGCTAATACAACGAGACATCATTCTCATTCTTGAGGACTGTGTTTGGTTGTATTACCGACTTTTTACGAGCTATCATTGGGGGCATTACAGGACACTTTCTAGAGTATTCGCGAATCATAGTCTGGAATGCCTAGAATCAAACGAGTATTACCATTCTGTTAAGGTCACCACATTTTGTGTGACCCAAAGTCATTAAAAGTCTTTTATTCGGTTATTCTTTACCCTTAGCGGGGTAGCTTCCCTAAACTCTGCGTTTGAGTGATAGATTACTTTGCAGACTGTAGGCATCACCCCCCGGATAGCCGGTAAAAAGTACCCTTTTTCTGGTGTCAGGTGCACCTAGTTTTTTTCCATTATTTTCAATATCGTTTGGCCGGATTTGACCTAATGCCATTTTAACTTTGGTCTGTTGCCGTTTTCTTTTCGGCTTCACTGAGCTAATATAACGAGACATCATTCTCTTTTGGGGATTTGTGTCTGGTTGTATTACCGACTTTTTTATTGAGCTATCTTCGGGGATTGTAACATTGGAGTCCCATGCCGGGCCCTTGTAACATTGGAGTCACCAGCACAAGACCTTAGCGCTACCTCCTACGTATGAGAAGTGATAAAATGTGGGCTTCTTTGCACTTTTTAATTGACTTTCGCTGTCTAGCAGCGCTATCTCGACTGAGCTCATGGTAGGCAACTTTCAATCAGAGCAACAAACTTTTAAACCGAGTGGACTCTCTGCCACTCTGCTCTGAAATCTCTGTACTCACCTTTTCGCTAGGTGAGGCTTTTCCTCCGGGCAAGACTGTTCTGTCAGGTATAGATCTACTGAGAAAGTCACTGTCACTGTCTCGTTGTGCGGACTGAGCCCCGAGCCAATCAAGGCTTCATAACCTTTAAGCAGTTAATGCTTTGCGGTTCATACAGAGGTTAGTAGGGTTCTTGGCGGTGAAGCCAAGTGTCCGGTCACAGTATTAATAAAGAGACAAGTTTGAATGCAGAGACAATCTTTAATCAGTCATTGCCCTTTGTGAAAGGAAGGAAAAGTGACACGTCACTACTCAAAACTGAAACTATACTCATCGCTCAAAACATTTCAGATGAACTACTTAATAAAGGTAATAGTATGGAAATACTAAAGTTCAGGACTGAAATTAAGTAATAGTGACAAAAAGGCAATTGATTGCATCCGTCTAACTTAAGGGAAAATTATTACTACTACTTGACTAAAAATTCCTAGTATGGAAATAACGCGGTGACGTCAACACTAAGCGGCAGCGTGGACAGAAGTACTTGAAGATTATCTAGAAGATTGCGCAACCTCAGTGATTGGTGAGGCGCCTGATAGAACCTTTTGTGTAGTGACAGTTGGTTTTAATAATCAAGGGGAAGCGTGGAAAGTGAATTAGGTTGTGATTAATACAACCTGTATATACATTAGTTAATATTATTAATTCATAGTATGGAAAATTATATTTACTAGTGTGTGTGGCATTGGTGACACCAATGCAAATATGCCTTGTATGGATACCTTTTATTTTATGAAGTAGTGACCTGCATCAACTGTTTCGTTTGTTTGGTGAGCTTTTGTCTGTATTGATTAAATAACATATTAAAGGACATTTGGAGCTGGTTAGATAGTCAACCGGTGACGCATGTGAGACGTTAAACCTGCTGCTAATACACTCTCAGTATTCTGTTCAACTTCTTAAGATCTGTTGAATTCCTAATACCTCTTCTTCCTGACTTTGTGCAACTGATTAAAGCTGCTAACGCAGATTTCCCTAATCAATGCTCGATAACATGTTGTGTAGACCATTATTATTAATATAATGACTTATCAGTGATAGCTATACACAACACTCAAACAGCAGTACTACAGCTTTAATAAGAAAAGGCACCAACAGAACACGCCTCGTAACATGACTAGCCGGATCGTAAGTAATGACTCTACCGACACAGTTGCTCTGATACTGCCGGTCCTTAACTATTGATTCAGATTATAGTTCCAACACTTATCCTATCCAGGGGAAGGGGAGAGGCTCATCTAACTTGGTCATTGATGTTAACATCTGATGTAGGCATCACCCCCCGGATAGCCAGTAAAAAGTACACTTTTTCTAGTGTCAGGTGCACCTAGTTTTTTCCCATTATTTTCAATATCGTTTGGCCTGATTTGACCTAATGCCATTTTAACATTGGTCTGTTGCCGTTTTCTTTTCTGCTTCACTGAGCTAATATAACGAGACATCATTCTCTTTTGGGGATTTGTGTCTGGTTGTATTACCTACTTTTCATTGAGTATCTTCGGGGATTGTAACATTGGAGTCACCAGCACAAGGCTGATTTCTTTTCTGGTTTGTTTTTGGAACAGCAGAAAGAAAAATTAGACAGACCTATCTCTTCTGAGTAGGTGTTCCAAAAAACAAATACTCCAGCACATCCCCACACAGCTCTTTTTGCAAAACTAGACGTCTAGGCGTTTGTGAGTAGGTGTCTCAGTACCCTCTCCACAGCCTGTATCTGTGTCCTCACAAGGAGGCCAGACACCAGACCTCGTAGCTGTTCTTTTGTTCTCTCTTGAGACAGAGACAGAGTAGGTCAACAGACGTACAAACAAACACTCACAGTTACAAACAAACTTGAAGGACACGAGCGTAGTACTCTACCTTTCAAGTCTGTGCACTTTGTTGCCTCTCAAACCACACACATCAGAGTATTTTTGCAAATCTCTGACTGTCTTTCGACAATAGGTCTGAACAAGTGTCAGACGACAAGTCGACTTCTCAAGGAGTGCTTCTCTAGCCTCTTTGACATTATCTGTACATAGGTCCTCGTACCTCATAACAGATACAACAACAAAAAGAGAAAAAGAAAAGAGGAGTGGAGAAGGAGATCAAATTTTCAGAGAAAGTCGTACAGATTACTTCTTTCTCACAAAAAAAACACATAAGACATGGAGGTGAGACGCTCTCTCTCTATACTGTCTTTTCGTTTTTTCTCTCTATTCGTTCCTCATAGACGAACAGAGCAATTACGGGGTAGAAACAACTCTGTCTCATCCGTATTCCTTCAGCGTCCATGTCTACTAGGTCTGAAGACTGGCAGGAAGGAGGGGGGGAGAGTGAGCGAACCCCAGGAAACGAAGAGGAGTTCGTTGACCCTCGTGCAGAAGGAGATCTGGCACCTTCCTTTGACACAGGAGGAGCAGAGAATCAATTTTTTACTGCGGCTTCCTTTGACACAGGAGGAGCAGAGGAAGTCGAGGAGGAGGAGAAGGGAGGAGAGGAAGCGAGGTTTATGGCCGAATATGGCAAACTAAGTAAGAAGGAGTTTGAGGAGAAGAAAGGGAAGGATGAGGCCTATAAATGGCTATACATTCCCCAAGAAATGCGATGGGGACAACCCTTGAAGAAGGAGGACATCTGTTACCCTCTCCCAAGGCAAGCTCTGCCTCTGGCAGAATTCCTCAGAGACGACGGTGCACAGTTACAGGTGCAACATGTCTCATTTGGGGACAATATGTCTTTACTGGAGCTACTCGACCTCTCATGGACAGTGTTTGAGTGTGCTATACTCTTTGAGTACCAGACTGGAAAGACTGTGCTGCCATGGAACACAAGAGCACTGGCTAGGTTGCTCGATCCTGGTCAGGACATTGATTCAATAAAGAGAGTGGAAAAGGAGTTTAAGTTCAGGAATCCAAAAGGACAGATCAATGTCATGGATGTGTCTCTGAAACTTATGGAGGCCAAGTTAGTGGACCTGGGTAAACTCCAACACACCCAGTTTGGCAGGGACCTTCACACGGCCCTGAGGGAAATAGAAGGCGAAGCTGGAGGGGTGACGAGGATGAAGAAGCTGCATGCGGCCTTGGTGAAGGATGACGCATGGAAGAGGTGGGTCTTCACGAAGGATCATACGATCTTGGAGGGGACGGCCGCACCACCCCCCACCAATAAAGCGGGAGAGAAGGAGTTGGCGGAGAAGGCCTTGTTCCTTCGGAAGGCAGCTGAGATCCTGTCTTTTTTTCATCATGCCCAAGAGCTGTATATCAAAGAGCTAGCGGCTGAGAAAGAAAAGAAGGAGATGGAGGCAAAGATTGCATTAGCCAAGGCGGCGGGAACAAAGGGACCGAAATATTCCTCTGGATCTTATATGGCTCCCTCGGGCCGCTCCGCCCCGTCAGCCCACACAGCCCCTTCGGCCCCTGCGACTAGCTCAGCGCCTACCACTGTTATTGTCAACAGTAATGACAAAAAGGACAGACAGGCTATCATACAGGCCTTCCAAAAATATACAAAGTCCGATGCCACTGCTCTGACGCTGTATGCAGAGACAGCGAGTCAGAAGGACACGGATGCGAACCTTCGAGACAAGCTCAGAAGAATTGATGCTTGTATGAAGCAGCATCCAACGGACGAAACACAGGAGTATGAGGCGTTGTACACCTTGTTGGACCCATCAATCATCACACAAGGGTTTGATGTTGGGGAGTACAAGGCGATGAGAGCGGTAGAGGTGGCGGCTAGGAGAGCAGCCTCAGACCTGCAATGCACGGTGCCAGTTGCCGTCCTCTTGCAATACTTTAAAACTCATGGGTATCAGCACCTGTGCACTGGTACTTTGATTGGGTTTGAGATTTTTCAAGAGGTGAACGAAGGGCTGGGCATTGGCACGAGGTTGGCAGCGATCCTCACTGAGGTCAGCGCCAAGTACGGGCTCTTTTATAGCCGGAAGTCTATCATTTTGTACTTCCTGAGTGCTTTGTGTACACGACACCCGAGCAAGCTCGCAAGGATCATACAGTCCTGTCCGACCTTCACGGCGGTGAAGACGGCGGATTTTTTAGAAACGAATATATACGAGAGGACTGTAGCGGCTACTCCGCCGGGCGACCTGTTCAAGGAGGTGCTCGACGCGTGTTCCGAATTGGACACTGCCACCGAGTCATTCTCCAGTGCCGCGACACAGGGGGTTGGAGGTGCTCAAGCAGCACATGCAACTCGAACGGCAGGTCTCAAGAGGGGGAGAGATGAGCCGACGCCGTGCTACCGCTATTTTTCATACATGGCGTGTAAGCATGAGGCACAGAAAGGAGTAGGCAATTGCCTCTTCAGCCACGACTCTCTTGATGATAGGCAGCGAAATCTTTTCCTTAGAGAGCTCGAAGGCATGAAAGAGACCATGTACGCCATGTACAAGAAGGAGTTGGAGGAGGGGAGGTGGAATGCGAATATGGTCTCGGATGCGGAGTTCCGGGAGGCCATCATTTACTTCCTTGACAGAATGAAGAGAAGGGAGAAGAGAGAGACATCGGGCCGATCAAAGGCGCCGACTAGAGGAGGAGGAGAGACGAGAGGATCGTCACGAGGGTCCCGAGGGACACCAAGAGGGGCGGCACCACGAGGACGAGGCTTTCGTGGAAGGGGAGGACGGACCCCAGCGCGCCCTCCCAGAGGACACGGATACTGGAATTATAGCACCAGTTCCAGCTCCAACTAGAGGAGGAGGAGAGACGAGAGGATCGTCACGAGGGTCCGAGGGACACCAAGAGGGGCGGCACCACGAGGACGAGGCTTTCGTGGAAGGGGAGGACGGACCCCAGCGCGCCCTCCCAGAGGACACGGATACTGGAATTATAGCACCAGTTCCAGCTCCAACTACCCCCAGCAAGCTTATACCGCTACGGAGGGGGGACGTCAAGACAAAGACACCGGCTCAGGTGAGCGTGTTGTCGTCGTAGACTGACGGGAGGAGAAGAGAGAGGAAAAGAAGAGAGAGAAGGAGATAAAAACTGTTCTTTTTAATCCGACAGTCACAGTTATGCCTACTGTTGATGAACAGGATACGAACGGTTCCGTTCCTCCTAGACGTGAAGGTGAAGGCACACAGCCTCACAAGCCTCAAGGTAAGCACTTGCTAGTTCATCCTTCGAGAGCTAATATGATAAATGATGCGAATAGGAAGGCGAAGAAGGCGATGGAAGAGAGGAAGCCAAAACCAAAGGCTAGGTCTCCTCCTACGAAGAAGCAGCGGACCGTACCCCCGCCAAAGGACTCAATAGTCTCTGCTATAGACACGAGTACACTCGGTGTACCAGACTCTGTCCAAAAGACACTCGAGATACCGGAAGCCCCGGAGACTCAAGAAGTTAAGTTGGCAGAAAAGGGGGGAGAACGAGAAGAGGACAAGGAACTTGAGCTTAGACTCAAAACCCTAGAACGAAAAATTCATGTGCTAGCGGCTAGTTTACATAGACCAGACGCGCTATGCTACACTGACCTCTTTTGTGAAACTTTACAAACCACATTAAAAGTTGGTAATGATACGATGGCGAATATTAATATTGTCGGCCAGAAGTTTTTGAATAGTCACCGGACATGGGTGGACAAAAACATTAGAAAAACAAAGGGGACCCTAAAAGGGGTAGGCAGCCGTACGGAAATTACGGGCATCGTCACATTAATTTTCAAATTGAACTCCGGTCGAGTATATCGTGCGGACCTCTATGTTGTCCCCGATTACCACGGTTCAATCCTGCTGTCGTATGACCAATTGGCTACGATGGGGGCTGTGATCGATTGCGCCGCACGGCGGGTGATTTATGGAGTGAAGAATGGAGAGGAGGAGGATATTAATCCGATGACTGCTACTGACTCATACGAGGCTTTTGAGCTGAGTCTAGCAACGGAGAGGAAAAAGTTGGCCTTCGTACATGAGGCAACTGAAGCCTATGTACACCCCTATGTCACAGTGCCGGAGGAACTGACCTGGACCGACAATTGGGAGACGGAGATGCAGGCGTATACGGTTACGATTCCCGCATGGGACAGAAAGTCTATTGATGACTTAGTCGTAGCGCGTAATGAGGAGATAATATGTGTTGCGAAACAGTGCCCGTCGTTGGCCAGATTCGCAGAAGGTGGCGGGGCAGATGTCCATATTACTAATGGCTACTGTTACCATGCGAAGGTGTCAGATGAGAAGAGAGAGGCGTTTGTGCCAAGGAGGAAGGGGCGTATCCCCGATACTCCAGCGGATGACATAAAAACTTTTATCACGAACTTTTGGGGCGATGTGCCTACCTGGCCGCGCTCATTAACTGAAGTGAAAAGTGTCTACGGACTCTATTTGAGAGTAACAAGCCGTATACTGTCATTCTGCCATACAATGAGAAGGTGATCTGGGCACAGGAGATAAGGGACCGGCTTATTGATCATCCTATACCTGTTCCTTCTCGCAAGCAACAGTTAGTGGTGGCTTGTCGACTCGGGTCTCGGGAGCAGAGCAGTGCATACAAGCAAAAGCTCAGGGCCCAGGACAAGTTGAAATTGATACCTCAAGCTTTCACATGCTTTGATGGTTTCTACACCCGTAAGGCTCCGATACAATACGCGAACCTTATTGATATGCTTGTCGGGCTGGGTCATGATGATGAGCCGGACACAGTCACGTATGAAAGAACGGGACTAGACGATTTGTCCGAGGAAGATTTGAGTTTGGAGGAGGACTTAGCGCCCCTCAAGGAGCATAAGAAGATGTCGGAGGAAGATTTCCAAGCGGCGGCGCGGAAAATTTTAGAAGAAGGAGTGGGTTCGGAGAGAGAGAGAAGGCGTTTCTCAAAGCTAAGATGGAGGCGTACAGAGAAATTTTCGACCCTCCTCGGGCAGGTGGTGTAAAGTCGGATGACTTCACTGCTGTCGTTTACAAGATACCGGGTGCGGAGCCATCTCCGGCACCACGGAGGGCAAATTTGAGCATACATGAGGCAAAAATAGCGGAGGAGAATGTGAGACAGTTGCTCGATGAGGACTTTATTGAGAGATCTACATCTCCAATTGTCTCTCAACCGAAAATCGTCCCTAAGCCAGGAGGAGAATGGCGCTTGACGATCAATTATGCCCGTGTGAATAAGGTGCTAGAGGAAGAGAGAAATCCTCTGCCGACCTTAGAAGAAGGCAGAAGGGTGCTGCGGAATGCTAAATTCTATTCGGTCATTGACCTTAAGAACGGCTTCTGGCAGATACCACTGGACGAGAAATCCAGATGGCTGACTGCATTCGTTGTGGGTATGGAAATATACCAGTGGAAGGTGCTTCCAATGGGACTCAAACAGGCCCCGGGGCTCTTTCAGAAGGCGATGCAGAAGATGTTGAGCGGTCAATATGACGACCAGTCGGAGGATGGTTTTATGAGAAGGAGAGGACAGAAGGCGGGAGAATATGCATTTTGTTACATCGATGACATCATCGTATACTCTAACACAATGGAAGAGCATATCGATCACTTGTCAGATGTCTTCAGGCGCATCGGAGCATTTGGCCTGAAATGCAACCTAAAGAAATGTCAGCTTGCCAGGACAAGTGTGACGTATTTGGGTTACGAGATTTCTCATAATAGGGTCTCGATATCGCGCGAAAAGAGGGAGGAGATCATGAGTAGACAGTTGCCAAAGAATCGCACAGAGTTACACTCTTTTCTTGCGATGGCACAGTACTACAGCCAGTTCATACCCGATTGGGGTGCAACTCGGGCTAAGCTGGAGAAGATGATTGATTTTGGAGACTTTGAGAAGTGGGATGAGGAGGCTTTGCAGGCGTTTAATACGCTCAAAGATCTCATTTACAAAGATCCCAAGGACGGCGGATTAGTACTTATGATGCCCGACTTTACGAAGCCGTTCGTAGTCGACACGGATGCATCTAAGTTTGCGATTGGCGCGGTGCTGCAACAGGAAGATGAGGAGAAAAAGTTGCGCCCGATCATGTTTATTAGTAGAAAGCTGTGTGCGGCGGAGCGAAATTACTGCACGCGACAGAGGGAGGCGTTGGCAGTAGTATGGGCTCTTAAGAGGCTCAGAGAATACTTGTGGGGAAGACCTCTATTCACGGTTAGGACCGATCATCACAACCTTCTTTGGTTGATGAATCATGAACAAACCGGCCGTTTGGCGCGGTGGCAAGCTTTCTTGTCATGTTTCAATTTCACGATGGTCTACTTACCGGGAAAGCGAAACGTAGTCGCTGATAGCCTTTCCAGGCTAGAGTTTCAGTCGGAGGTGTCGGCTCTCGTATCATCAGTGGAGATGATGGACCTGTCCACGGACAAGGTATACGAGGTGAGCCACATAGAGGCGATGCAGATGGCAAGAGGCGTTCGTTATGACCGCACGGGTCTACGATATAGTCCTCAAGGCCCGGAGCATGGCATATGCTGTGAGGCGCATGTTCTCGAAGACGCTGAGTGGTCTTATGAGGCATACGAGAACGCGAAGGCGAATATAAAAGAAGAGGAGGAGACGACTGAGGTCTGTACTGAACCTCCACAGGAAAATCGAAGCGAGCTTGATGAAGACCCGGAAAGGGTAGGAGTAAGGTTGGAGGACGGTACTATTCATATCGCCTCGCCTACCGCGTGGAGGCAGCAACAGGCGACGGATCCGGAGTTCAAGGAGCTCATAACGTTATACAAGAACCCTAATGAGCTTAAAAAGACTCCACAGATCAAAGATCAGATGAAGGAGATGGCGTGGAGAGATGGGCTATTGTGGTACAAGGGCCAGCATGGCAAATTTGCATCACAGCCTGACAAATGGACTCTCTGGGTACCAGAGAAGTTGAGGCGCTTTATATATGTCGCAGCCCATAACTGCCCCTTACTGGCACATCCGGGTCGACAAAGAACTCATTGGTTCATAGCGAGGCGATTTTGGTGGAAAGGGATGAAGGAGGAGATAGACAGGGAAGTGGACGCATGCATCCCATGCAAAACCACAAAGACACCGCTGAAGGCGAACTTTGGCCTGATCGGTACATTCCCGTTACACGCCGGGATGTTTGAATTTTTACACATCGATCATGTGGGACCTTTCCCCGAATCGGCAGAAGGGTACAGATACCTTCTTACCGCAATAGATCGAGCCACCAATTATGTCTGGGTTGTTCCTGTTAAGGACGCTACAGGCAAGACAACTACGGAGGCTCTGATCGATAGGATCGTCTCGCAGATCGGAGTGCCTAGAAAGATATGTTCTGATCGAGGTTCTGACTTTAATAATGAAGTCATCGACAGACTATCTAAGTACTACGGGATGAAATGGCAATATGTTACTGCCTATAACCCGAGAGCGAATGGCAAGATCGAGCGGGTACATAGACCTCTCAAAGCCTCGCTTAAGATGTACTGTATGAAGAAGGAGAATCAGAGAGCCTGGGTGGAGGCAGCACCTTCATTTGCCTTTGCAATGAACTGTCTACCCTCATCGGCATTAGGAGGAGCCAGGAGCTCAGTCTCGCCATATCAATTGGTTTACGGCCGAGAGCCTAATATCCCAACCTCACTTCTGCATCCAAAAGACACTTGGGCAGATGAGGATGAGTTGTTCGGGATGAGACTAAGAGCGAAGATGGAGGCGGAACAAATAGTTGCGGCGCACAGGGAGGCGGAGCGCACAAAGACTGACGCACAAGGAGTGCGACAAGCGCACTTAGATCAAGTCCGTTTCCAGGTTGGGGATATTGTACTCTTGTACCATCCTCAAGTCCCTAAGGGGGTTAGCTCTAAGCTGTTTACCCACTGGAAAGGACCATACCAGATCATGGAACAGATGGGACCTCTGAATTATAAGATCAGGGGTAGAGGGAAGGTGCAGATTGTGAATGTTTGAAGGCTGATCAAATATGACCCCTTCTTACTTGAGGATGAATCCGTTGAGGAGGCG
The DNA here is from genome assembly GCA_019918135.1 of Paulinella micropora. NCBI lineage: Eukaryota > Cercozoa > Imbricatea > Euglyphida > Paulinellidae > Paulinella > Paulinella micropora. The sequence continues at coordinate 10,846 of WBZZ01000802.1, forward strand.
TTGAAACGGATGAAGGAGGACTTCCAAGAGGTACCGCCTATACAGAAGGAGGATACCTTAGAGGAGGAGAATGCCTATCGGGCACCGGTCACGGAGAAGGAGGAGACCGAGAAGGAGAGTAAGGAAGACTCAAACCGCAAAAGCGCGGCGGGGACTCAGTCTAAAGCCCCCATAGTCCGCGGCGGTACGAAGGAGAAGTTCACGGAGGCGCAGAGGAGGAGAGCGCAAAACGATCTCATCTTCGACCAACCGAGGAAGGTGGCAAGGTCGACGCGAGCGACGGATGTCCATGGAGGAGGAGGGGAGAAGGATACTCACCCGAACGCGGGTAATGTGGACATTCGACATGTGCGATGGAAGGAAGGAGAGGCGATTGCGGCCATCAAGTGGGTCCGAGACGCTTTTTATCTGTTGAGACCGGCAGAATCTCATGTTGCCGATGACACTCTCTCAGATCTTTATCTCATGCGAGCTGTGGCGGTCCCGCAGACTACACGGGCAGCACGGACATCGAAGAGATCCTTAGCAGCAAAAACGATACAACCGGTACTCCATTTTTGGAGAAGCATGGACCCTGTTGAGGATCCAAAAGCTAGACAATATTTACCGGTGTACAAAGACGCGAAAAATCTCGAGACATGGGATGATACTATTACCCTTCGAGACAAAGACCACACTGCGTGGACTATTCAGTCACTGCCTAGAGGAGTGCTTGACATTCCTTTTGACTTATCTTTGGGCGCCATCCCTAACAAAATATGGGACATTCTGGAGGAGTCGAAGTTTGACTTGACTTTTGTTGGCGGCCCGCCACCTGGCAAAGGGGTTCGCGCAAGGCGACGAAGGCAGTAAGTGACATTTTTTTCTTTTATCACGCGTCGGACATTGAAAGCTGCATGTGGATTAATCTCATAGTGCCCATGTCAGATCATGTCTTATTAAAATGTTTTTATACCATTGTTGTTACTTGGCATTTTTATCGCAACATATGAGTGCGAGGGTCAATCGGCAAATGGATACGACACCGTATAAGGGGATCGCTTATGAGTTTAGCGATGGTGTTCCTGGTACGACCCTGCTTCAAGTATCCAGGGTGATGTTCTCAAAAAATGTTCTCATAGTAGACATATTAAATTTTTTTCTTTGGATATACTTAATATCGTCATACCAGCACGGTCCGTCTCTACTTGTGTCGGCATATCGCATGGTCGGGCTCACTCACCCCGGCTTTGGATATAGTTATTAGGTCTGGCCCCCTAGTACTATATTAAGGTAACCGATTGAATACAAGGGTATATTATTAAAAGACAATGTATTTACTGATCGGAAGTGTTTTTGGAGAAGGAGAAAAATTATAACGCTGCTTTTATTGCAATAGTAATACTATTTGTTCTTGACATACTGCCTCAGAATTAAGTTACGGGGGGGACAACAAGTGTGGAAGGAGGAGTTTTTATTTACAAAAACGAGGCTGGAGATTTATAGTTGACTCGTGTCTGGCGTATGCGTTTTATATATCCACTGCACCGTCTATCCGTGGGTTAATGCACTTAGTTGCGACACCCCGTAGCGTTTGTGCAGAAAAGAAATCAGCAATTATATGACGAAAATATTGCATATTTCCGTCAAAAAAAACGGGAAGGGGTACTGTAGGCATCACCCCCCGGATAGCCGGTAAAAAGTACACTTTTTCTGGTGTCAGGTGCACCTAGTTTTTTCCCATTATTTTCAATATCGTTTGGCCGGATTTGACCTAATGCCATTTTATACTTGGTCTGTTGCCGTTTTCTTTTCGGCTTCACTGAGCTAATATAACGAGACATCATTCTCTTTTGGGGATTTGTGTCTGGTTGTATTACCGACTTTTTTATTTAGCTATCTTCGGGGATTGTAACAAGACCATCTCTCGAGATAATTTTCACATTTTATCCCGCCGGTTTGGTTTGGCTGGTCTTAACTCGACTTCTCGCGCACCCTGACGAGGGCACGCTCGGGGGGGAGAGGGGATTGTGCCAGCCCATCCTGTCACATGATATAACGGCATCATAAGTTACTCTATGTTCCGGTCTGTCGGTTTACCGGGCCTTGGCTTGGAGAGTACGTAGTCACTTCTACGTTAGGTATTCCTCATTCTACAAGTAGTTAGACAGTTATTATATTATTAAATATTTAGTCTCGGTAACAGAAAAAGAAAAAAAGTTTAGTTGACTTGAAAAAAGAAATTGGCAGTCACGGTTTCCAAGGTCATGCAGAGATCCGATGCAGATGAAGCTTAGCGGCGGCGTCCGATCATTTATATTATTAATAATGAACAGTCACGGCTTCAAAGGTCATGCAGAGATCCGATGCAGATGAAGCTTAGCGGTGGCGTTCGATCCTGGCATTTATATTATTAATAATAACTTCATATCATTCATACCCGGGCCGAGTGGCAGGACAATAGTAATATTTATGATTATCAATGATAGAGGTAGGAATAAAGTTTCAATACTTCCGCTGTAACTTCGAGTTGCCCGCACTCGTAGGGATGAGCCACACTGTGTTCCATTACTATATATATATATATATATATATATATATATATATATATATATATATATATATATATATATAACACCGTCCCTGCAATCATCAGTGCCAGGGTCTACGGTCCGTAAAAAGCTTCATCTGCATAGGAGGCGCCTCGTTGTGACACTGCCGAGCCCGGGCCTGCGAGTTTATATACTAAGATATTTCGGAGGTCCCCGCCCGTACTACGCGACTTAGCCGGATACTTCAAGCTTTATGAAGTGTTGACAGTGAGGCACGTAGCTTAGTAGTTCAAATTGACGGTCAGCGAAATGAAAAGATTAGTTTGCTGCATTAATTAAAGGTTTTGAATCGCGACGATGTTGGATCAAGTTCCTGAATCACTCAATCACAGTGCTTGGCCAGTGAAGAGTCAACAATATAAATCTTGCTTTTAACGGTAGGCTAACAACTAGACTGTTTATATATTGAATATAAATCTTGCTTTTAACGGTAGGCTAACAACTAGACTGTTTATATATTGGCAAGCCTGATATGGTAAGTATTATTATCTATTCATGAAAATAAATTCGTATACCATTGTCAATCAAACTCACGAATTTGGAACCATGAGGTAGCGGTTGGGTTTTGCGTCACCTACAGCATATGTAAACTGTTGTAAATGATAGTATGTCCTCATAGTGGACTGCGAGACTTTTTTACTACTCCCTTACCAGGGCAAGGACCTAAAGCTACGTGCAGTATTAGGAAATATTAATTAATGTACAAGCGAAAAATGATTTCTCTACGAGGGGAAGAGCCAAGATATGACCTTGGCATCCTCGCTGGACAAAATTTTCATTTTTCTAAATGGTCGCTTCTACTTGTAATTGACAATTTGCTGCCTTCTAAAATGGTGCTCTGATTGAATTATCGCAAAAACGTGCCAAAAATTCGGCACACAAGGAACAAACAACAAAAGCAAAAATGATTGACTCAAAAAAAAAAAAAAAAAAAAAAAGAATAAAAAATAATCCAAATGAAAACAAGGGAATCAAGCTTCATACGCATCGAAGAAATCAAGGTTCACAAGGATCGTTGATCATGAAGTCTTCTTAACCTCGAAGTTGCGTGCAAGCGAAGCGAAGCCATCGTTCCACTGCAAAATCAGTTGCACATCGCTTCAGCCGACCAGCTGAGGGAATATTAATGAAGCTTGGGATCGCGCATCTTGAATCTTTGAACGAAGAAGTAGAAGTCACAGAAGCAGGGTGAAATCTTGGGTCCACTTCTGCTACGTACAGCCTTGTATCCCGTTGATGAGAATTGCCACCGTAAAGTTCACGTGCGCACGGGTCGTTCACAGACCGCGGCGCAAGAACTTGTAAAGAACATGACACCGACGAATTGGAGACAAGAACCACTTTCCAGTCGTTGCGAAGCCAAGTAAGTTTGACGACAAGGCGGGAGATACGCGAACGTTCGTTGTGTTCGGGTCAGGAGAGCGTCTCCAGAGACTTTCTTGAACATCTTGGGCAGTGCACGTGTTGTAGACATGAAGCTTTTGGTGGTCTGTGTACGCACTGTTTATGAAACAGAAAGAAAACTCAAAAGCCCAAAAAACCCGCAATGATGCGTGTCAAGGCC